>RXON01003303.1:0-35762 GCA_009667805.1 Leptobrachium leishanense
AAAAAAGTTTTTTTTAAATTGGGGGTATAAAAAAATAGGACTTCACTACACGTTTAAACATAATGACCATAAAACGGTCAAAATGAGCTCAGCGCACAGAGGTGAAATGGCTTGGTAGTAAAGGGGTTAAAAAGCAAAAACATTTAATAATTGGGTATTTCGAATTTCAGGACAAAATTTAGAAACTAGGGGTCTTTTTGGCTGTTTTAGATTTTTGGGATTAAATTTTGAAAGTGTTTTTTTCCATTTTTTCATCATATTTGATATTTATTTTTTATATTAAATTATAGGAAATGATGGAAATAATGGTATCTTTAGAAAGTGCATTTAATGGCGAGAAAATGGTATATAATATGTGTGGGTTCCATAGCCAAGAGGAAAACGTATAAACAGCAGAGGGCACTTTCAAACTGACAATCTTAAAGCCGCTTGGTCACTATGGGGTTAATAAGATAAGTTGACAGTTGAGTTTATTTGAATAGGATAATACAAAGAAAATACATCACCATTTGAATTGCAGCACCTAGATTTCTCGTCTATGAGCCCCGTTTCAGATGTTTTAGGATTACAAACAATGTACATACACACGGCAAATCCTGAGCAGAGCACGGTCTCACAGGCGAAACTAAAAGTGTCTAATAAAACCCCTCTATCTTTATACCAAAATGCTAAACAAAAAAAGGTGCACACTGAGGTATGACATCACCCCCATACTTCCAAGAGTTGGACATATTCCTGGTTTCAGTTCGAGCCGATGACGCACAGCTGTGGTTTTCTGTTAGATAAGTCCAGACCACATCCCATTTATCACCTCCCACCATACCCTAAAAAAAAGCCAAAAAACAAGGAAGTTACAAGAATTAAAAGGAAGTCAAGTCATATGATAAGAACAGCGAGTTATACAGAATACATCATCATTTTAACTATTTCATTACATCCTGGAAATACAGAGGAGCAAAGCAATGACTTCAGTGGGCAATGGAAGGTCATCCTTCCTCTGTCAACATCTTCTACATCTCAGCAGGAAAGTGTAGGACGTTGTCCGCAGCCAAGTGGTTAATATATTCATTGGCATTGCGTGGAGTTATGATATATTTGTATTTTCTTTGGATTTTATGATATTAATGTGTATGAAAGTAGGAATTATATCAATGTACAAGGATATGATAGACAGACATTGTGCACTTTTTACTTTATTTAATAATATACATTAAAATGTTTATGACTTTCCAGACAGTGAAAACTGCATAAAATGTCCAGACATTGAATGGCCCAATGAGAAGAAGGATCAGTGTATTCCCAGACTGGAGGAATTCCTTTCATACAGTGATGTGATTCCTGCTGTTTTCTCAGTGCTCTCAGCTTTATTCTTCCTTATAACTATTGGCATCTTGATCATTTTTATTATATTCAAAGACACAGCAATCGTCAAAGCCAATAACACGAGCCTCAGCTTCCTCCTCCTGGTGTCCATCATGCTGACCTTCCCATGTGTGTTTTTATTCCTCGGTCGCCCTGTGGATATAACCTGCATGCTGCGTCAATCCACCTTCTCCATCGTCTTCTCCATAGCCATCTCCTGTGTGTTGGGGAAAACCTCCATGATTTACCTTGTCTTCAAAGCCAACAAACCAGGGAGTGTCTGGAATAAGTGGGTTAATATGAAGATATCCAATGCTGTCGTCCTCACTTTCTCGTTGATTCAAGTCATGATTAATATCACATGGTTGGCTGCTGCTCCTCCCTTTCAGGAGCTGGACACACGTTCTTATCCAGGAAAGATCGTCATTCAGTGTAATGAAGGTTCAGTAATTGCCTTTTACTCCGTCCTGGGGTATATGGGGCTTCTGGCCGCTGTTAGTTTTATTATAGCTTTTTTGGCCAGGACATTACCGGACAGTTTTAATGAGGCCAAGTACATCACCTTCAGCATGCTGGTGTTCTGCAGCATCTGGATCGCCATGATCCCGGCCTATCTGAGCACCAAAGGGAAGGACATGGTGGCTGTGGAGATCTTTGCCATATTGACCTCAAGCGTTGGACTTTTAGCCTGTATATTTCTTCCAAAATGTTTCCTTATTCTGTTTAGACCAGAAATGAACACAAAAGCCCATTTGCTTGAAAACAAAAATAAAGTAATATCCACATAATTTCAAACAATATTTAAAGGGTTATTCAAAGAGCTCCGAACTGGCCCCAAAATTGCACCAAACAGTGAATTTTGCCGTACGGTCAATGTCGGTGCCATTCAGCTATTCAAAGCCAAAGGCAGGCAGTTTTCCAAATTTTGGCGAATTACCAGCGAAATATGGTGCCTGTTCAACGGCAATGAAATCCCCCATAGGGAAGCAATGGTTAATCTATTCAGAGATACCGAACAGCAGAGAAATGTCAGTGAAATGCCCTGCTGTTTGGCGGCTTCATTCAACAGGTTTAATCAAGCGAATCCCATGGGTTTCCAATGTAAAAAATATATACTTGACGTCAATAAAGTACGCCTTTCCTGCCACTGACTCGTGTCAATGACGAAATCAGAATGGTTTCAATTTTTATACATGAATACACAAAATCCCATAACCCATGGGCGATTTTCCCTCCCTTTCTTTTGAACACAAAGACATTCCACAACCTGTAGTTTTCCCATACAATTAGAACAGTTTGATAACTTAGAAACTTCTAGTTCCTGGCACTCTCTCTCCATTCACTGATAAGAGCGCAGATGGTCTAATGGGTGTTTTTTTCTCAGCCGAGACTCTGACCTTGGCATGTTTCTAAATCTTCCTTCCTGACACCCACTGTTTATTCAAGCCAAATTCTCTAATTGCTATGCCAGCAAGTCTCTGGAATATCTCAAATCTAAGTAAACCTCTCTATGTCAGATAATATTCGCTATATACAAGTAGGGATGAGTCGAACACCCTCAAGTTCAGTTTGAATTCGAACTCGAACCGAACTCAATGCAAGTCAATGGGACTCAAAGTTTGATTTTTAGAGTGGCCTCCAAGAGGGCATATATGCTAGATATTTGCCATAAAAGGTGTATGGGGGTTCAGGTAGTGCCCTGGGGGACAGGAAACAAGGAAAAAAGTTTAAAAAAAGTTTTTAAAAGGACAGTGAGTTTTCCATGAAATAAGGGTTAAAAATAAAAACAAAAAATTCCTTCAAATATCATGCCTAGGAGGTCCCCATAACCTGCCTGTGAAGTGGTGGATTTGTAGGATGTATAGAAACATTAAAAATAAAAAAAGGACATTTTGAAATGACGGTAATGTCACGATGGCCTATGTCCAAAGAAGTGTTGCGCCTTCAGCCCATGTCCAGGCCCAGGGAAGTGTTGCGCCTTCGGCCCATGTCCAGGCCCAGGGAAGTGTTGCGCCTTCGGCCCATGTCCAGGCCCAGGGAAGTGTTGCGCCTTCGGCCCATGTCCAGGCCCAGGGAAGTGTTGCGCCTTCGGCCCATGTCCAGGCCCAGGGAAGTGTTGCGCCTTCGGCCCATGTCCAGGCCCAGGGAAGTGTTGCGCCTTCGGCCCATGTCCAGGCCCAGGGAAGTGTTGCGCCTTCGGCCCATGTCCAGGCCCAGGGAAGTGTTGCGCCTTCGGCCCATGTCCAGGCCCAGGGAAGTGTTGCGCCTTCGGCCCATGTCCAGGCCCAGGGAAGTGTTGCGCCTTCGGCCCATGTCCAGGCCCAGAGAAGTGTTGCGCCTTCGGCCCATGTCCAGGCCCAGGGAAGTGTTGCACCTTCGGCCCATGTCCAGGCCCAGGGAAGTGTTGCGCCTTCGGCCCATGTCCAGGCCCAGGGAAGTGTTGCGCCTTCGGCCCATGTCCAGGCCCAGGGAAGTGTTGCGCCTTCGGCCCATGTCCAGGCCCAGGGAAGTGTTGCGCCTTCGGCCCATGTCCAGGCCCAGGGAAGTGTTGCGCCTTCGGCCCATGTCCAGGGAAGTGTTGCGCCTTCGGCCCATGTCCAGGGAAGTGTTGCGCCTTCGGCCCATGTCCAGGGAAGTGTTGCGCCTTCGGCCCATGTCCAGGGAAGTGTTGCGCCTTCGGCCCATGTCCAGGGAAGTGTTGCGCCTTCGGCCCATGTCCAGGGAAGTGTTGCGCCTTCAGCACATGGATTTGCCCCCAGCACTCATGGATTTGCCCCCAGCACTCATGGATTTGCCCCCAGCACTCATGGATTTGCCCCCAGAACTCATGGATTTGCCCCCAGCACTCATGGATATTAGAGGGCTGTGTCTGCCTGATATTTTAGTAACAAAAATGTTTTATCCCATAGGCTTCAATGTTAAAAATATTCCCGTTTTCATTCAATATCTAATAAACCGTTGCTTATAATATTCTGCAGTAAAGATTTTCTTTATTTTTAGATTTAAGCTTTTTTAAAATACAAAACATCTAAATTTGTTTTCGAACTTTTTGCAAACACGCCAAAAAGTTTGAAGTTCGCGGACTTTCAAACAGCCGATGTTCGATTCGAACTCCGAACTGATCAAACCGAACAGCTCATCCCTATTTACAAGTACGTAAATCTCAGCTCAACCAAGATGGCTGCTAGAGAACAAGATGGCGGCTAATTTCTGGTCTGTTCCTTTTACAGTTGAGCAAACCAACCTGTTTGCCAACCAGTATCTTGCTGCGCATCCGGATTCACAGCGCCACAGGTGTAACAAGTGGCACCCAACGGATGTCGTAGAGATGAAAACATTTTGTGCTCTATCCTCGTAATGGGAATAGTGAAGAAGCCAAGTATCCGTTCTTACTGGCACAAAAACCCCATCCTGGCTACACCACTATTCAAGGGTTATGAAGAGAGAGGTATGAAAATATCCTGTAGACATGTGCATTCGTTTTAGTACTAAAATGATTTAGTCCGAATTTTGGGATAATTTAGTTTTAGTATGACTCAAGGGATACGAAACTGCTCAGTACAAAAAAACGAAAGAAACTAAAATAAAATGCACTACATTTTAGTTTGAGTCCTTTTTGTGATATTACATTGAGTGAAGGAGACCAGTATTGAATGCAACATCGCAAAGCTACAGAAAAGGTTTGTATGTGTAATCCTTCCCAACCTCTACCTGAAAATCTGACAGTGATAGAGCTCCAGAATACTCACTCGTAGCACAGACAGCCAGCACAGGAGAGGAAACCTTTACTTACCCCTTGCATGTCAATGAGGCAGACAAGATGATAAAATCAGCTGGAGAAGGAAAACATTCAAATAAATCACACTGAAAGCTAATGACAGAGGAGGGCTGGATAGTAAAAACCCCTTTATAACAAGCAGCGCTGGGAAAAGAGAGGACTTTATAAAACGTGTGTTATCTCCCCTCCTGCTCTGCATAATAGGGGCTTAGGTCTGATACATTTTATATTATCCAGGAGCACTATCCCCCTTTCCTCATCTATAATACACGTTTTATATAAAGTCCCTCTCCTCTCTCAGTGCTGCTTGTTATAAAATTTTAATTACGTCTGATACATTTATTATCCAGCTCTCACAGTTACTCTGTCATTATGAGCCTATTTTTTAGCCCTTTAAATCCAGTGGCTGTGAGCGCTGAGATCGGCTGCTTGTTATATTATCTCTCAGTACAATGTATCAGGCTCAGCTGTTACAGAAACTGACTGCAACGGCGCTCAGAGTTTCAGTAAAACAAGGAAATTATATTGTTCTAACCTCTTATATATAGAAATATTATTTACTAGTTTTACTGAAACTCTGAGCATGATGATGAACAGAAGTCAGTTACTGTAACAGCTTTGCCTGACATATTGTGCTGAGAGTGAGTGATACTGTAACAAGCAGCGATCTCAGCCCTCTGAGGAGCCACTACAATAGTAATTGTATCCACTGGTTTTCAGATGAATGAAATTAGTTTTCATACTAAAGAACTGAAAACGAATTTCTTTAGCAACTAAATAAATTGCATTTTAAGACTAATCCATTAGTTCAAAACAAAATTTTGTGCTGTGCACATGTCTAATATCCTGCGATTCCTCCATTTTAACAACAACGCACTGTGCCCACCAAGAAACAACCCAATGCATGACCGCCTCTATAAAATTCGGCCCCTTATCAGACTCCCGTCTGCCAAATTCACAGATACTTATGTTCCCGACCAAAATATATCTGTAGACGAGTCCCTTATGAAATTTAAAGGCAGACTGCTCTTCAAGCAGTATATCCCAATGAAGCGATCCCGGTATGGCATCAAATTTAATAAATTATGTGAGTCCACAACAGGCTACACATAGGTGTTTAGGATATACAAAGGGAAAAATAGCCACCTTGACCCCCCCTAGAATGCCCCGATTCTTTTGGCACCAATGGAAAAATTGTGTGGGATCTGGTCTATCCCCGTTCAACAAGGGCTATCATTTATGGGTCGATAACTATTACACCAGTATCGACCTATTTAAAAATTTATATTGTTTCAAGATCCTTGTGTGTGGCACAGTGCGGAAGAATCAGAGGTTTTCCCCAAATCCTGACAGCAGGCAAAAAAAGTAGAGGCTCCTCTTCAGCTCTACGTCAGGAAGAAGTGCTAGCCCTTCGGTTCACCAATAAGATGGATGTATACATGCTTTCTACAGTGCACAACAAAAGTACAGCGCCAGTGTCTGTGAGAGGGAGAACTGAGCCACTGGAAAAGCCGAAGTGCATTGTAGATTACAGCAAGTTTATGAGGGGAGTAGACTTGGCTGATCAATGTATACAGCCTTATCTGGTGAACCGAAAGACTAGGGCATGGTACAAGAAGATTGCCATCTATTTGACCGAGATTGCAATTTGCAACGCGTACGTGCTCTACAAGCAGGCAGCAGTACAAAAGCCATATCCCATCCTAGAATTCATGCTAGAGAGCATATCCAAATTTATCCTAACTAGGGATTAGGGATGAGCTGTTCGGTTCCGAGTTCGACCCGAACTTAGCCTCTTCGATTAGATCGCGAACTCCGAACATTTCCGGGTGTTCGCCGCATGTTAGACCACAATGCATCACAATGGACCACAATGCATTTTCCCACTGGCCTGAAGCTCATAATTGACAACAGTCTTGCACCTGACCACAGGTCTGGTGCAAGACAGGTTCAACAGTATGCCAATCACGGCTCAGAGACCTGATTGGGCAAAACTTGCCCAATCATGGGCTCACAGAGCTAAGTCCCGCAGCACACTATATAACGTTTCCACGCATAGCTACAGCACGCATTTTGAGAGGAGATTTCAGAGGAGATAGTTGTGTGTTGATACTGACGGTCTGCCATGCTACTGGGGGGGTCTGGGGGTCTCATTTCTACCAAATATCAGGGAATTTAGGTGATGTGTGTCTTGTCACTGTGCCAGCAAGTTTTTTTGGGGTTTACAAATTTCTTTAAAACATTTGTGAATTGAGGTGATCTGTCTCTTGTCACACAGCCAGTACCACGCAGTATTTTGGGGCTCACTAATTTCTACAAAACATTTGGGAATTGTTATAATCCGTGTGTTCTAACTGGCTGCCAGCTATCAGGGTGTCTCACTGAGTTATACCAGAGTTCTTTAAATCTTTATACCAGAGTTGAATCAGTTCTGTATATATTAATCTATATATCACTCACCATGTCTGAAAGAACAAAAAGGACAGGCAGACGCTCCCAGACACAGATAAGAGGGCAAGCAGCCCCTGTGTCGGGAGGCAGTGCCTCTGGTCGTGGTGGACGTGGTGCATCCTCTGCAGGGGCACGCTTGTCCTTTCTAACTGGTGCTGGCCATCTTAAGCAGCAGCAACATACAGAGGACTTGGTGGATTGGCTAACCAGGCCATCCTCATCCTCCGAGTCCTCTGCCAGCCAGGCTTCTAGTGCTTTACAGTCCACCTCAGCTGCCAAAGCATCTAATGCAGCCTCCATGTCCACAGCTACTCCTGCCGTAGCCTCGCTATCACACACGGAGGAGTCAGCTGAATTGTTTGACTACAATGAGAGTGACATGCTGCTTGAGGATGCGCAGCAAGTACAGTGCTCTGATTCAATCTCTGAGGTTGAGGAAGAGAGTATAATCAACCGAGAGGAAGGGGGTGCAAGTGATGACACACAAATAACTGGCACTCATGTTGCCCCAGCAGCTGCAGCATACTGCCAAGTTGGCTCCAGTGACAAGGAGATAGGGGGTGATGATGACAATGATGATGAGGTCACTGACTCCACCTGGGTGCCTGATCGAACAGAGGAATTAAGTGAGGAAGAGGGGGAGGAGGAGGCACAGCAAACACGAGGCACAACATCCTCTGTGACCAACCATAGCACTAGCCAGTCCAATGCATCACATATCAGAGCTGCTCCGGTGCAGAGCGCTGTTGTCTCAAAGAACACATGCAGGAACTCTGCTGTCTGGGAGTTCTTTAAGAAATGTGCAGTAGAGCGCAGCGTTGCTATTTGTAATCTTTGTCAGATGAGGCTTAAGCGTGGGAAAGATACCGGACACTTGGGTACCACGTGCTTGAGGCGACATATGAACAACTGCCACACATCCCGTTGGCGCAAAACTTTGCGTAGGTCCTCCTCCTCATCTGTCTCTACCCCCACTGTATGTCCTGCCATGTCATTGCCTACAACCTCCACCGACAGGGATGCTGCTACAGTAATGGATGTACCAGGTCCTTCCTCACAATGTGACATCATCCCAGCAGCTGAAGATTTACGCAGTCAGATTACATTGCCGCAGCGAAAGAAAAAATATAGTCCCAACCATCCCCAAGCACAGTCCCTAAATGCCAGCTTAGCAAAATTACTCGCATTGCAGCTGCTGCCTTTCCAGCTGGTGGACTCTGCTCCCTTCCGTGAATTTGCTGAATGTGCTGTACCACAGTGGCAGGTTCAAAAACGCCATTACTTTTCACACAAGGCTATTCCAGCATGTGAAGACAATGTTCTCCAGTCATTGGGAAACGCAGTCAGCAGCAAGGTGCATGTGACTTTAGACACATGGTCCAGCAAGCATGGACAGGGCCATTACATTTCCTTCACGGCACACTGGGTAACTCTGCAGCTGGGAGTCCTCCTCCTGTCAGCTCTGCAGGACCAGGTGCAGAGATGGTTAACACCACGCCAGCTTGAGCTGGGAATGGTCATCTGTGATAATGGCAGCAACCTTCTCTCCGCAAGGGTAAATTGACACATGTACCATGCCTAGCACACGTCCTTAATCTGGTGGTACAGCGTTTCCTAACCAAGTACCCAGGGCTGCCAGAGCTTCTCATCCATGCCAGAAAAGTCTGCAGCCACATCAGATGGACATTCCCAGCAAACATTCGCCTGGCAGAAATTCAAAGAGACTTCTACCTTCCCACAAACCGTCTGATCTGTGACATGCCCACCAGGTGGAACTCGACATTAGCAATGCTGCAGCGTCTGCACAAGCAGCAGAGGGCCATTAACGAGTACCTGCGCAAGGACATGTTCGGGTCAACTTTTTTCCCCCCTGCAGTGGCTAATGATCAAGGATGCATGCACTGTACTGTCACCATTTGAGGAGGCAACGAGGATGGTGAGCAGGGACAGTGCATGCATCAGTGACACAATTCCTTTAGTGTTCCTGCTGGAGCACACTCTGCGGGGAATTATGGATGTGGCTCTAGAGATAGAGCAGAGGGAGGAAGAGGAGGCCTTCCCTAACTCTCAAGGCCCCAGTCTTTCCGCAGACAGCATTCCAGCGGGTCCTACTCAGATCGGACAGGAGGAGGATGAGGATGAGAAGGAGGCAGAATATTTAAGTAGTGGGGGCATTGAATGTGGGGATTCCTCAAGGGAGGGTTTTGTGTGCCCAGAAACACAAGGGCTAGTGCGTGGCTGGGAGGAGGAAGTGCACGATATGGTCATCCTCATTGACCAGGAAGACTCGGATGCTAATGCCACCTCCAACCTACGCTGCATGGGCTCCCTAATGATGCAAAGCCTGCTAAAGGACCCCAGGATTCATGCTATCAAGGAGAGGGATCATTACTGGTTGGCAACCCTTCTTGATCCACGATACAAGGGGAAAGTTGCAGAGCTCATCCTGCCCGCACAGAGGGAGCACAGGATGAAAAAACTTGAGGATGCTCTAAAGCGACACTTGGTAATCTACCAGTGCCTGGAAAGATGTTACACAAGTGCTGACACAAGTGCTTCTGAGGCTGCGGATGATCAGAGGAATAGTGGTGAAGGCCAAGGCCACTTGACTGATGCCTTTTTAAATTTTTTTAGTCCTTGAAACCCAGGGACGTCAAATGTAGGCACCCATTGGCAGCGTCTTCACCATATGATACAGGACTACCTAGGGGCAAGGGCAGACCTGGATACGTTTCCAGCAGATGATCAACTGGCTTACTGGGTGTTGAGATTGGATCACTGGCCATAACTTAGCCAATATGTTATGCAGCTACTAGGTTGCCCTTTATCTAGCGTGCTTTCCAAAAGGACGTTCAGTGCCGCTGGTGGTTTTGTCAGACAAAAAGAGTGAGTCTGTCCACCGACTCTGTAGACCGGCTGACATTTATAAAAATGAATCAGTCCTGGATCAGCAGCTATCAATCCCCTTTTGCTGAAGTAATGGAATAGATCGGGGATGTCTTCTGCATTCACAAAACCTCCAGCACTGAACTCTTCCACAATACCACAAAAGGGTTACGGTGTGAAGGCACTTGCTGCCATGAAATTCACAATATTTGGCTGCACTGATGCCTGTGCCAGATTTATATCATTTTAATTTTTTGAACAGCAGGGTCCAACCCTGCACTCTTCCACATTACCACAGAGGGGTTACTGTATTATGATGGCACTTGCAGGCCTGGCACCAAAAGCACCATATTTCGGTGCACTGCCACCGACGCCTGTACCAGATTCATATCCTCAGAGGGGTTACGGTGTGACAGCCTGTTGGGGATGCTAAAGGACCAATTTTGAAGCACCTATTGTTACTTTCATCCAAAGCCTGCATAAGTTTCACAATAATTTAGCCAAAAAAAAATCAGTAAACTTTTTCTGCATGTACGAAAATGTCTCCTTTTCATACAGACTGCAGCCCCAAGCAGTTGTTTATGGATAGATTAAAGGAAAAGCATTTACCGTCTTTTGAAACGTAATATTTTTGTTTTTAAGTGTTTCTATACATCCTAGAAATCCGCCACTTCACAGGCAGGTTATGGGGACCTCCTAGGCACGATATTTGAAGGAATTTTTGGTTTTTATTTTTAACCCTTATTTCATGGAAAACTCACTGTCCCTTTAAAAACTTTTTTGAACTTTTTGTCCTGGTTTCCTGTCCCCCAGGGCACTACCCAGACCCCCATACACTTTTTATTGCAAATATCTAGCATATGCCCTCTTGGAGGGCACTCTAAAAACCAAATTTTCAGCCTCATTGACTGGTATTGAGTTCGGATACGGAGCCGAACATTTGGAAAGTTCTGGTTCGTATACAAACCCGAACCCGGGCGTGTTTCGGCTCATCCCTAATTACAATCTTCGCACAAAATCTAACGCACAACGTTTGCACACATAATTTTAACGTCTTTCTAAACCTGGTGGTAACTGGCAATTTGAATGTCCTGCCCAAACCCAATTACACCAGGCCAAAAATAAATACGCAACAACGCATAATTACACATTCTACGCATACCCAAATAAAAATATGAATTTCCTTTTTTTATTTTTCAATTTTATTTAAACTTATTTGTATTCTATTTGGATCAGCACAAAGAAAAACATCCATATAGACTTGTTTTTTTATTGCTGCAGCATATACAGTGGCAAGAAAAAGTATGTGAACCGTTTGGGATTACGTGGAGTTTTGCATGAATAGTTCATAAAATGTGCTCTGATCTTCATCTAAGTCACAACAATTTGAAAAACAGTCTGCTTAAAATAATACAACACAAACATTATATGTTTTCGTGTGTTTATTGAACAGAACTTGTAAACATTCACAGTGCAGGGTGGAAAAGGTATGTGAACCCCTAGCCCAATGACTTCTCCAAGAGCTAATTGGAGCCAGGAGTGAGCCAACCTTGAGTCCAATCAGTGTGATATTATTGGATGTGTTGCTGAAAGCTGTCCTGCCCTTTAAAAACACACCAGTTTTGGGTTTACTGGTTTCAAGAAGCACTGCCTGACGTGAACCATGCCTCGCATAAAAGAGCACTCAGAAGACCTACGATCAAGAATTGTTGACTTGCATGAAGCTGGAAAGGGTTACAAAAGTATCTCCAAAAGCATTGATGTTCATGTGTCCATGGTATAACAGACTGTCTAGAAATGGAGAAAGTTAAGCACTGTTGCTACTTTCCCTAGGCGTGGTCGTCCTGTAAAGATGACTGCAAGAGCACAGCGCAGAATGCTTAATGAGGTAAAGAAGAATCCTAGAGTGTCAGCTAAAGCCTTACAGAAATCTCTGGTACATGCTAACATTTTGTTGACACATCTACAATAAGGAAAACATTAAACAAGAATGGAGTACATGGTAGGACACATCAGAGGAAGCCATTGCTGTCCAAAAAGAATATTGCAGCACATTTGAAGTTTGCAAAAGAGCACCTGGATGTTCCACAGCACTACTGGCAAAAAATTTTGTGGACAGATGAAACCAAAATTGAGTTGTTTGGAAAAAACACTCAACAAAATGTGTTGATAAAAAAAAGGCACAGCATACCAACATCAAAACCTCATCCCCACTGTAAAACATGGCGGAGGGAGCATAATGGTTTGGGGCTGCTTTGCTGCCTGAGGGCCTGGACGGATTGTTGTCATTGATGGAAAAATGAATTACAGAGTTAATCAAGACATTTTGAAAGAAAATGTAAGACCATCTGTCTGCCAACTGAAGCTCCGCAGAGGATGGGTGATGCAACAGGACAATGACCCAAAGCATACAGGTAATTCAACAAAAGAATGGCTTAAACAAAACAAAATACGCCTTCTGGAGTGGCCCAGTCAGAGTCCAAAGTATTTGGGGGGGGGGTCAGTAATTTCTACAAGATATCAGGGAATTGTTGTAATCTGTGTCTTGCGACTCACTGCCACCCATCAGGGGGGTCTCACTGATTTATAGGAGGTTTCTGGGAATTGTAATCTGTGTCTTCTCACTTGCTGCCAGCTATCATGGTGTCTCACTGAGTTATACCAGAGTTCTGGAAATCTTTATACCAGAGTTGAATCAGAGTTCTGTATATATTTAATCTATATATCACTCACCATGTCATAAAGACGAAAAGGACAGGCAGACGCTCCCAGGCACAGATAAGAGGGAAAGCAGCCTCTGTGTCGGGAGGCTGTGCCTCTGGTCGTCATGGACATGGTGCATCCTCTGCAGGGGCACGCTTGTCCTTTCTAACTGGTGCTGGCCGTCTTCTTAAGCAGCAGCAACAAACAGGCCATCTTCATCCTCCGAGTCCTCTGCCAGCCAGGCTTCTAGTGCTTTACAGTCCACCTCAGCTCCCAAAGCATCTAATGCAGCCTCTATGTCCACAGCTACTCCTGCCGAAGCCTCACTATCACACACAGAGGAGTCAGCTAAACTGTTTTACTACAATGACAGTGACATGCTGCTTGAGGATGCACAGCAACTACAGTGCTCTGATTCAATCTGAGGTTGAGGAAGGGAATATAATCAATTTAGGAGGAAGGGAGTGCCAGTGATGACACACAAATAACTGCCACTCATGTTGCCACAGCAGCTGCAGCATACTGCCAAGTTGGCTCCAGTGACAGGGGGTGAAGACAATGATGATGAGATCACTGACTCCACCTGGGTGCCTGATCAAACAGAGGAGTCAAGTGAGGAGGAGGCACAACCTCCTCTATGACCAACCGTAGCACTAGCCAGTCCAAGGTATCAGATGTCAGAGCTGATCAGGTTCAGAGCGCTGTTGTCTCAAAGCACACATCCAGGAACTCTGCTGTCTGGGAATTCTTTAAGAAATGTGCAGCAGACCCCACCGTTGCTATTTGTAATCTATGTCAGATGAAGCTCAAGCATGGGAAAGACACCGGACGCTTGGGTACCACGTGCTTGAGGCGACATGACCACCTGCCACGCATCCTGTTGGTGCAAAACTTTACGTCGGTCCTCCTCACCTGTCTCTACCCCCACTAAATGTCCTGCCATGTCATTGACTCCAACCTCCACTGACAGGGATGATGCTACAATAATGGATGTACCAGGTCCTTCCCCACAATGTGACAGCATCCCATCAGCTGAAGATTTACGCAGTCAGATTACGTTGTCCTAGCTGCTGCAGCAGAAGAAAAAAATATAGTCCCAACTATCCCCAAGCACAGCGTCTAAATGCCAGCTTAGCAAAATTACTCGCATTGCAACTGCTGCCTTTCCAGCTGGTGGACTCTGCTCCCTTCCATGAATTTGCTGAATGTGCTGTACCACAGTGGCATGTTCCAAAACGCCATTACGTTTCACGGAAGGCCATCCCAGCAAAAACCAGCAGGTGGAAGATAATGTTATCGAGTCATTGGGAAAGACAATCAGCAGCATGGTGCATGTGACTTTAGACATATGGTCCAGCAAGCATGGACAGGGCTGTTACATTTCCTTCACGGCACACTGTAACTCTGATTGCAGCTGGTAGGGATCCAAGACGGGGCTCTGAGTTGGAGCTTGTTCATCCACACCACCTCCAGAAAGCTGCTTGTATGAGGTCTGTCTGATCCACCACCACCTCTCCCTCTTCCTCCTCTGTCTCTGGCACAGTGGCAGTTAAACAGAGTTTAAGTGGCAGGGGCTACGCAATGGCTCAAGCAAAAAGATGCCATACTGTGCTTGAGCTGGTTTGTTTAGGGGACAGGAACCACACGGAGCCAGAAATTCTTTCAGCTCTGCAGGGGCAGGTGCAGAGATGGTTAACACCATGACAGCTTTAGCTGGGAATGGTCGTCTGTGATAAATGACAGCAACCTTCTCTCCGCCCTACGCCAGGTAAGTGTAAGCATGTACCATGCCTAGCACACGTCCTAAATCTGGTGGTACAGCGTTTCCTAACCAGGTACCCAGGGCTGGCAGAGTTTCTCAGCCAGGCCAGAAAAGTCTGCAGCCACTTCAGACAGTCATTCCCAGCAAGTGTTCTTCTGGCAGAAATTCTAAGAGAATTCCACCTTCCCACAAACCGCCTGATCTGTGACATGCCCACCAGGTGGAACTCGACATTAGCAATGCTGCAGCATCTGCACAAGTAGCAGAGGGCCATCAATGAGTACCTGTGTGAGTATGGCACAAGGACAGGTTCAGGTCAACTTTGCCCCCCCAGTGGCTGTTGATCAAGGATGCATACACTGTACTGTCACCATTTGAGGAGGCAATGAGGATGGTGAGCAGGGACAGTGCATGCATCAGTGACACAATTCCTTTAGTGTTCCTGCTGAAGCACACTCTGCGGGGAATTATAGATGTGGCTCTAGAGGCAGAGCAGCGGGATGAAGAGGAGGCCTTCCCTAGCTCTGAAGGCCCCAGTCTTTCCGCAGACAGCATTCCAGCTGGTCCTCCTCAGATCAGACAGGAGGAGTATGAGAAGGAGGAATATTTAAGTTGTGGGGCATTGAAGGTGAGGATTCCTCAAGGGAGGGTTTTGTGTGCCCAGAAGCCCATGGACTAGTACGTGGCTGGGTGTCAAGAATCAAGCCTGTGCCCGCACCTAATCCCTGGCAAACCCTTATTCACCTGCCTATGTTTGTATGCAGGTTACAGATTCCCCTATCTGGCTGTTAATCTTCTGTTGTGGTACCTACAGGTGTATGCTATTTCACCTAAATGAAGCTTGCTTAAAAGGAGTGATCCACCCTTCCATCAGGGCTTCAACATTCATGTTCCTGGAAGTGCAGACAACCAGACCTGTCCCTGAAGCTCCATACCATTGTACCTGAATCCCAAGTGGAACCCTGCTCCCAAGGAGAATATCACTATCAAGGTACCCCGCTCTTGAGAATCCTCTTTTTCAAGTGTACCCCGCTGTCTAGAATCCTCGTTTTCAAGTGTACCCCGCTCCCAAGACTACTCGTTTTCAAGCTGAATCCTTAAACCTGCATACAGTCTGTTGCCTGCCTGCTAGTGCTCCTATCAATTGCTACTTGTTTTGTTTATTCTTTAATAAACCTTCAGTACCCAGCGACCTGTGTGACTCCTACGATCACTGCATCATGGGCTTACTTCACCCACTGCCGCACTCCCAACCTGACAGAATGTTGAAGCCTTCACACAGTGAGTCCGCGTTGATCCAAATCGTTATGGAGTACCTCAGAAAAGCAATTCAAGACATTCTGCAACATTTGGACTCCGTATTTGCAAGTATGCAGCAGGGTTTAAATGGCACCTCTACTAAGGTGTGCACTCCAGCTCCAATGAAAGTGGGCAGAGGACCCCTAACATCTGAAGAAATTGCCAGGAGAAGGTCCCAGAAGCTCTGCTTCTACTGCGGGGAACCGTCCCATTCCATCTCAGAATGTTTAGTGCGCCCCCCAAGCTGCCCAGCACTTTCCCTGGAGTTGCAAACGAAATCCTGCAATCCCCAGTGCTAACTGGTGCTACTCCCCAGTCTGCACCTCTTGATAGAAAGAGTCCTTTTTGAATTAAGGCCAGAGAACCCTTGTTTACTACGTCTGTGTTCCCAATGCCTAGTGATGCACTGCCCACCAAGTTCAAGAAGGCAGTGCCTGTCAAGTCTGCTTCCACCAGACCAAAAAGGGAAACTGTTCCTACAAGTCCTTGTCCAGAAAACCCACACCTGCTAAAACAAGGACTGTGTATAAAAGGTCTATGCAGGCCTACTCTAATAAGCTCCAAAGGTGCCAGCCAAATAGGATGGTGTCACTGGAAACATATCCTGGAGGTCACAGACCATGAAGACCCCAATCCTGCTGAAACCATGGAGTTTGAGTCCACCCTACCTCCAGAATATGAACCTGAAATCACCATGGAGATGCCTCCCCTTCTCAGAAGCCACCCACCACTCTCAACCAGCATTCCAGGTACCTTGGCGTCGCTGTCTGCGCCCCGGCAACCGTCTTCATGTTATCGGTGAATCCAGAACACTGAGATCTGGAAGCCAACTCCTGCCTCCTTGACCTCGAATAATCACTGTTGCTGCAGAGTCCAGCTGCTTCCATACCAAGGAGGGCTCTGGGATTGAAAAAGGTTGAGACTTCCATTCCTCACAGCTGCAAGTCTGGGCTGGTTTCTGGACAACCATGCCAAGGAACTGCACATATTGGCACCACTGTCTCTACCCCTGAAGGCACCATTACTATGGAACCATTGCCCCCTGGGTTCACATATGGTTGCAATGGGACTGTGGTCAGATGCGCAGACCTGCAGGTGTTTCAGAATCCCAAAAGCGCTTGGAGATCACTCCACAATAACAGTTCTTCCCAAATATGTCTCCAGTCCACAGTGCAGGAAAACCGCCTACATAGGCACCATCCTATGCACATCACCCTCGGTTCATGGGTTGCCTAAAAAACCTAAGCCAGCTTCTCGGCATTGCCTGAACCCCGTGGTCAAGCTTCACCAGGCCTCAGGATCTCCAGAATCCACTGCCCTGCATCCCGCAGGATCTCCAGAGCCATGCTGTACCCTGGTCACCCAAGAGCCGTGCTGTACCCTGGTCACCCAAGAGCCGTGCTGTACCCTGGTCACCCAAGAGCCGTGCTGTACCCTGGTCACCCAAGAGCCGTGCTGTACCCTGGTCACCCAAGAGCCATGCTGTACCCTGGTCACCCAAGAGCCATGCTGTACCCTGGTCATCCAAGAGCCGTGCTGTACCCTGGTCACCCAAGAGCCGTGCTGTACCCTGGTCACCCAAGAGCCGTGCTGTACCCTGGTCACCCAAGAGCCGTGCAGTGCCGAGGTCCTTGCTGCCCAGCTGGTCCTCACCAAGGGCGCTGCCCCGCCGGTCCTTGCTGCCCAGCCGGTCATCGGCAAGGGTGCTGCCCCACCGAGCTGTACCGAGGCGCGTCACATGCCCAGATTGCTGCCACCATAGGAGCATTTGTGGAGACTGATACCGCTGCAACTACCCTGCCAACTCCTGGTAAAGCTAATCCATCTAGTGAAGTCCTGGTACTTGTCTCTGCCATGGCAGCCAAGGTGAATACCCTTACCCATACCATACAGGACATTCAGCTGAATCACAAGTTCCTGCAGTCTCAGGTACAGGTTGCATTAGCCCGTGGACATATTTCTGCTCCCGATCCGGTTGCCACCGGCAACTCCATATATCTAGACGACTCCGAACCCACTGTGCTCGATAGCACCTCAGATATGAATCCCACGATACCCTACAGTGTGCAAGGTATAGTGATACGCAGAGCAGACCTTGAAATCCCTGAGACCACCTTGACCACCCAAACCTCATCCTTGGAGGTGACGTGTCATGGCCCCGACCGGCGGCGGCGCAGGAAGAAATAAATGGCCCCCTTGCCGTACATCTGATTGTTCGTGCCCGGAAGGCACTCCTTGGGTTGGGGTACTGTCAAGAATCAAGCCTGTGCCTGCACCTAATCCCTGGCAAACCCTTATTCACCTGCCTATGTTTGTATGCAGGTTACAGATTCCCCTATCTGGCTGTTAATCTTCTGTTGTGGTACATACAGGTGTATGCTATTTCACCTAAATGAAGCCTGCTTAAAAGAGGGATCCACCCTTCCATCAGGGCATCAACATTCATGTTCCTAGAAGTGCAGATAACCAGACCTGTCCCTAAAGCTCCCTACCGTTGTACCTAAATCCATCCAGTGATACTCCCAAGTGGAACCCAGCTCCCAAGGAGAATCTCACTATAAAAAAAGGTAACCCGCTCAAGAATCCTCATTTGCAAGTGTACCCCGCTCTCAAGACTCCTCATTTTCAACCTGAACCCTGCATACAGTCAGGAGCACTAGCAGGCAGGCAACAATCAATTGCTTCTTGTTTTGTTTATTCTTTAACCCCTTAGGGACCTTGGACGTACCATGTACGTCATGGCAGCGGGTCTCTTTTAGACCCGCTGACGTACATGGTACGTCCTGCGGTGTTTTGAGCGCTGGAAGCGATCGGATCGCTTCCAGCAGCTCAAATGCCATTGCAGGATACCTGGGAGTCCAGGCATCTGTGCAATGGCGGACAGAAGTGCCGGGGCACCGTGTGATCGCTCCCCGGGAGCGATCAACATCCGGTTTTACCGGAGAGGTGCCCGGCACTTCTAGAGAGCGCTGGAAGCGATCGGTATTGCTTCCAGCTGCTCTGTGTATATTGCAGGGATGCCTCGACATCGAGGCATCCCTGCAATATGCTTACCTGCCGCCGGTCCGCTCAGTGATCGCTCCCCCCGAGCGATCACTTCCGGTAGCGGCAGGAAGTACTAAGTGCCACGAGGTATCGTGGCACTCAGTACAAAAAAGATCACATGAGTGATCAGGTGCTCTGCTGGGTGCCTCGAGGGATCAAGGCACCCAGCAGAGTAAAAAAAAGTGTAAAAAAAAAGAAAAAAAAGAAAAAAAGTTAAATAAAAATAAGAGAGGCAGGCTAGCAACATCCAATCAGAAGTTAGAAAAAGTCAAAATAAAATTTCTAATTTGTCAGCTCAGGTCAATATTTTGTAAATATTGGCTCTGACCTCTGTGATTCTCCCTCCCTCTCCTCACTTGTGTTTTGGTGAGCGAGAGAGAGAGATCAGATTTGACAGGTTAGAGATTTTAGGTAGATTTAGTGAGATTAGAAAAATTGAGGCAGATTTAGAGAGAATTTAGGGAGATTTAGAAGAATTGAGAGGCAGGTTTAGAGTGATTTAGAGAGATTTAGGTGTTTATTTGTATTTTCTTGTGAAACCCAACGGTTCTTCTAAGAACCAATAATCCGTATATATATATATAATATATATATATATATAAATTAAAATTTTATAATCTATTATATATAATGTCTGAGAGGGTGTACAGCGCCGAGGAGGCATATGCCATCCTGGCGTCAGAATCTGAGGCATCTGCGTCAGACTCAGACCCTGATTTCGACCCGCTAACTGCTCAGAGACGTCGCTAGATACATCATCTACGCTGGCTGATTTATCTAGTGATGTTTCTGATGCAGATCCTGGGTCACCACCTGCCAGCAGGAGACGCACAGCTCCAGCTGAGGAGTGGGTAGTGCCTCATCGCCAGAGGCCAGATATCCCTCCTTTCACGGCAAATCCTGGCATCAATATTGATGTTGCAGGATTTACCGCCACACAGTTTTTGCAGGTGTTTATGGGGGATGATTTGTTGGGCCACATCGTGGCCCAATCAAATCTGTATGCCCATCAGCATTGTGCTGCGAAGCCAGACTTCTACTTGGCAAGGCAGCAATGGACCCCGCTAGATGTGCCAGAATTTCTGAAATTCTGGGCACTTACTATGCTGATGGGCATCATAAAGAAGCCCTCAATTCGCTCCTACTGGAGCAGTAGCCCCATCTGCTCTACCCCCATTTACCCCCAATCAATGTCACGTAGAAGGTATGAAAACATTTTGCGTTTCATGCACTTCAGTGACAACAGCCTGTGCCCTCCTAGAGAGCATCCCCAGTTTGACAGGCTGTATAAAATCCGCCCCCTGATTACCCACTTCGCCGCCAGGTTTGCAGAGACTTATACACCTGGAAGGAATATCTGCGTGGATGAATCCCTAATGAAATACAAGGGAAGGCTGGGATTCAAGCAGTATATTCCTTCCAAGCGCTACAGGTATGGAGTGAAGGTGTATAAGCTCTGTGACAGCGAGAGTGGGTATACTCAGGCCTTCCGGGTGTACGAGGGAAAGGATAGTAGCCTTGACACTCCAGGTTGCCCAGAACACATGGGAACCAGTGGCAAGATTGTGTGGGACCTACTTTTTCCCCTGATGAACAAAGGGTACCACTTGTATCTTGATAATTTTTATACGAGTGTCCCTTTGGTTCAAGCTGCTGTATTGTTTTGATACAGCAGCATGCGGTACTGTTCGCAAGAACCGCGTAGGTTTCCCAGCACAGCTTGTCCACACCCCCTAGGGCTAAAAAGGGGGGAGACCTCAGCTCTGCGCCAAGAGGAGCTGTTGGCGTCAAGTACAGAGACAAGAAGGATGTATACCTTCTATCCACCATCCACACTGAGAGGTCTGTGGAGGTCGCTGTACGTGGCAGAGCTGAGCGCATCAGTAAGCCAGTGTGCATCAAAGACTATAACCGGCATATGGGTGGGGTTGATCTGGCAGATCAGCTGCTCCAGCCCTACCAGATTATGCAGAAGTCAAGGGCCTGGTACAAAAAGGTTGCAATTTACCTGATGCAAATTGCAACCCACAATGCTTTTTGCTCTGCAAAAAGGCAAACCCCGGAGTGACGCTGTCCTTTTTACAGTTTCAGCTCCAGGTCATTTCGGGGTTTTTGTACCAGGATGCACATGCTCCCCGGGCGGTGATGGGGACAGAGTTGGGGCTACACATTTTATTTATAAAATCCCCCCTACTGAGGGCAAACAGAAACCCCAAATAAGATTCAGGGTGTGTTTCAAGAGGGGGCAGAGGAGAGACACAATCTTTTACTGCCCAGAATGCCCTGGACAACCCGGTCTGTATCTTGGGGACTGTTTCAAGATGTATCACACTGTGCGTGATCTGTGATTTTTTTTCCTTTCTATTTTTTCTCACACTCCAGTTAGTTAGTTCAGTTAAGTTTTTTTTTTCTTTTACTGCACCAGACGTTTACATTTTATTCCTACATTTTTATGTTCTACAATTGGTGCTGTATTTTTCCAAAATCTTTGCACACCTATGCATGGGGGGCATGGGTGTACTCAGGAGACCATGCAGAAAACAACCTGGAGAGTTTTCATGCAGTAACAAACAACAGTGTCTCCTAAATCACAGTCCAAAACTGATGTGGGTGTGAAAATGAAAAATGACCACCAAACAGTATCCAATTTGTTTGGAGCAAACGGTTGCATCCATGGCATAAAAACACTCCATTTACAATACTTTGGGGTGTTAGCTTACCAAATATATGCACGTTAATAAAATTGATGTAAAAAGGCCCCTAAAAAGAAGATAAGCAAAGAAGATACTGTATGTCAAATTAGAAAATTGACAAGCACATGTCAAAAGATTGGCGTAGCACCCCAAAAACAGCAGAACAAATCTATATATGGGTGGTATCAATTTACTCAGAAGATGTTGCTGAACATA
Source organism: Leptobrachium leishanense (assembly GCA_009667805.1). NCBI lineage: Eukaryota > Metazoa > Chordata > Amphibia > Anura > Megophryidae > Leptobrachium > Leptobrachium leishanense. Next base: position 22,196 of record RXON01003303.1, read on the forward strand.
TTTTGGGGTGTTTTTTGTCAGTAACCCATAACTGGATTTGACAATTCATGCCTAAATTACAATGTGTGTGAAAAAACCCAAAAAGTGACTACCTGAAAGTTTGACATAGAGCTAGTGCATGGAAAGTGTTAAAATACAACTCTTTGAAGCACCCTAGGGTGTGCCCTTTCTAAAAATATATGGTTTGATGGGGGTAAATTACTTTGGCCGGCTTCAAAAATGTCCCAAATAGGACATGGGTGCATGATGACGAAATGTGAAAATTCCAAGTTGGAAAACTGAAATGCGCACCCCCCAAATAAGGCCTATTAGCCCCCAAATGACCCGACATACCTATACATGGGTGGTATCAATTTACTCAGAAGATGTTGTTGAACATATTTTGGGGTGCTTTTTGGCAGTAAACCTTAAAGTTCACAGTACATGTATTCTTAAATTGCGTTAAAAAAGAAAAAAAAAACTTTTTTTTTTCTCAAACTTTGGCATAGATTTGTGTTAAAATGGTTTGCATGGAAAGGGTCAAAATACCCCAAGTTTAATACCTTGATTTGTGTACTTTAAAAAATATGTATATGTGGAGGGTTATTCAGGAATTAGTGACAGATATCAGTGTTACAATGTCACTATCACTAGTTTTGAAAATAAACTCTTTGGAAATGGCAAAGTGCTACTTGCACTTATTGTTGCATAAAATAAGGAAAAAAGCGAGGAATATGTAAACATTGGGTATTGCTAAACTCAGAACTAAATTTAGAAACTACTAAGGAATTACATTTTTTTGACGGTTGTTGATACATAAGAAATTTTGGGGGTCAAAGTTCGAAAAAGTGGTGTTTTTTCAATTTTTTTGTCATATTTCACAATGTTTTTTATAGTAAATTATATGAAATGATGAAAAAAATGGTATCTTTATAAAGTCCATTTAATGACGAGAAAAACAGTGTAAAATATGTGTAGGTTGCATAAACGAGTAAGAGGAAAATTTGTCCTAAACACTAACAGCGCAGAAACGTAAAAACAGCAGCGGTCACTAAAGGACGGATTTGTGTAAAACCGCCCGGTCACTAAGGGGTTAATAAACCTTCAGTACCGAGCAACCTGTGTGACTCCTACATTCACTGCATCATGGGCTTACTTCACCCACTGCCGCACTCCCAACCTGACAGTGGGAGGAGGAAGTGCACGATGGGGTCATCCTCCTCATTGACCAGGAAGCTCGGAAGCTAATGCCATCTCCAACCTACGTGCATGGGCTTCCTTATCCTGAAAAGCCTGGTAAAGGACCCCAGGATTCGTGCTATCAAGGAGAGGGATCATGAAGGGTTGCCAACCCTTCTTGATCCACGATACAAGGGAAAAGAGCTCACCTGCCCACACAGAGGGAGCACAGGATGACAAAACTTGAGGACGCTCTAAAGCGACACTTGGTAACCTACCAGTGCCTGGAAAGGTGTTACACAAGTGATGACACAGGTGGTTCAGAGGCTGCGGATTATCAGAGGAAAAGTGGTGAAGGCCGGGGCCGCTTGACTGATGCCTTTTTAAATTTTTTTAGTCCACGACGCCCAGGGACGTCAAATGTAGGGACCCATTGCCAGCGTCTTCACCGTATGGTGCACGACTACCTAGGGGGCAAGGGCAGACCTGGATACCTGTCCAGCAGATGATCCACTGGCTTACTGGGTGTTGAGATTGGATCACTGGCCAGAATTTAGCCAATATGCTATGCAGCTACTAGGTTGCCTTTCATCCAGTGTGCTTTCTGAAAGGACGTTCAGTGCTGCTGGAGGTTTTGTCACAGACAAAAGAGTGCGTCTGTCCGACTCTGTAGACCAGCTGACATTTATAAAAATGTATCAGTCCTGGATCAGCAGCTATCAATCCCCTGATGCTGATGTAACGGAATAGATCGGGGATGTCTTCTGCATTCACAAAACCTCCAGCACTGAACTCTTCCACAATACCACAAAGGGGTTACGGTGTAAAGGCACTTGCTGCCACCAAAGACACAATATTTGGGTGCACTGACACCTTTACTAGATTCATATCTTTTTAATATAGGACCGCATGGTCCACCCCTGCACTCTTCTACAATACCACATAGGGGTTACGGTGTGACATACTGTTGCCGACACTAAAGGCCCAATTTTGAAGCACCTATTGTTACTTTCATCCAAAGCCTGCATAAATTTCACCATAATTTAGCCAAAAAAAAAATCACTAAACTTTTTCTGCGTGTCCTAAAATGTCTCCTCTTATAACACAGACTGCCGACCCAAGCAGTTGTTTATGAATAGATTAAAAGGTAAACCGTTTACCGTCATTTGAAATGTCATTTTTTTGTTTTTAAATGTTTCTATACATCCTAGAAATCCGCCACTTCACGGGCAGGTTATGGGGACCTCCTAGGCACGATATTTGAAGGAATTTTTCGTTTATTTTTAGCCCTTATTTCATGGAAAACTCACTGTCCCTTTAAAAACTTTTTTTTTTACTTTTTGTCCTTGTTTCCTGTCCCCAAGGGCACTACCCGGACCCCCACACACCTTTTATGGCAAATATCTTGCATATATGCCCTTTTGGAGGGCACTCTAAAAACCAAACTTTTGAATCCCATTGACTTGCATTGAGTTTGGTTTGTGTTCGAACTTGAACTTTTGAAATGGTTCGAGTTCGAATGCGAACCGAACACGGGGGTGTTCGGCTCATCCCTAATTAAGATGCCTTCTTTATATCTGTGTGTGTGATTTGATGAAGTGTCGCAGTATGACTTGAATTCTACTCTTACATGATTGGCTTTACAGAGCCCTGGTCCTTAACCCCTTCACTGCTGACGACGTGTGGGACACGTCCTCATTGATGCACGTTACATGCTGAGGTGTGCCCCACATGTCATCAGCTGTGCGGGACCCCCGGCGGAGATACTCACCTCTTTGTCCGGGGTCCCGCGGCCTTAAAAAAAAAAAAAAAAAAAAAAACACACCCAAAATAAGTCAATTTAAAACAACAATTTTATTATTAAAAAATAAATGCTTACATATATATCTGTACAAAATGCACCTCATGCCAAATATACATACCAATAATTTGCACATAAATATATATACAAAAGGAAAGATAGCAACGTATCATTGAACCCGATTACAAGAGGTGGAATTGGCGACATAGTAACAATAAATAATGCAATGAGTTTGATTATGGTGGAATTTCGATGCTCTTTGAATAGCCCCTATAGTTGTCCTTTTTCTGGACCTATTATGGGGAATGGGCCTGGAGCTGCAACTCCAATAACCCTTATGTTAATCCGACCCTGACATTAATGCATATTAATTAGTGCTTTGTATATGATTTCCTCTGTAATAAGATGCTTCTTTATATCTGTGTGTGATTTCCTCTGTATTAAGATTGGGGATGAGCTGTTCGGTTCGATATGTTCGGAGTTCGCATCGAACATCGGCCGTTCGACAATCCGCGAACTTCGAACATTTCCGTGTGTTCGGTTCGAGTTGGAATTTTTTTTGGAAAAAAGTATAAAAAATGCTTAAAAAAAAAAAAAAAAAAAACAGAAATAAAGAGACTCTTTACTGCAGAAGATAAGCAACGGTTTATTAGATATTGGATTAAAAATGGGAATTTTTTTAACATTGAAGCCTATGGAATAAAACATTCGTGTTACTAAAACATCAGGTAGACACGGCCCTCTAATCAGGCACTGTAGAGGGCAGCCTGCAGGGGCCTCCCAAGGATCCCCTTGAGGAGAATTAAGGAGCATTCGGCCGCCAGATGACAGAGCTGAGACTGTGCGGGCTAGCCGCCTGGGTGCATGTGGCAGAAACAGGCAGCGCAGGGAGGGAGTAGACATGTGCACAGCACAAAATTTCGTTTGAACTAAGAGATTAGTCCTAAAATGCAATTTAAAGAAATTTGTTTTCAGTTCTTTAGTATGAAAACTAATTTCATTCATCCGAAAACCAGTGGATACAATTACTATTGTAGTGGTCTCTCTGTATAGAACATCCGCCTCAATTTATACCTTTCTCTGTATAATGTACACATCATCCTCCTGCATTAATACCCCTCTTTGTATAATGTATAGAACATCCTACTGCATTGGCATGTGGAGGGTGCAGAACTTCTGAATGCAATGCTTATCCAGCACAGGAGAGGGAACTTTTACTTAAACTTTGTATCTCTGTGGGGGAGACACAGAATATAAAAGCAGGGGAGAGGGAAAATATTAGCGTAAATCGGTCTGAAAGTTCAGAAGAGATGACTGGTGCAAATAGATTTTTATAATAAAATAAAGCACTTTAAATCCAGGGAAAACATTCAAATAAATCACACTGAAGGCTCATTATGACAGAGTAACTGTGAGAGCTGGATACTAAATGTATCAGACATAAAAAAAACTTTATAACAAGCAGCACTGGGAGAGGAGAGGGACTTTATATAAAACATGTATTATAGATGAGGAAAGGGGGATAGTGCTCCTGGATAATATAAAATGTATCAGACCTAAGCCCCTATTATGCAGAGCGGGAGGGGAGATAACACACATTTTATAAAGTCCCTCTCTTCTCACAGTGCTGCTTGTTATAAAGGGGTTTTTACTATCCAGCCCTCCGTCATTAGCTTTCAGTGTGATTTATTTGAATGTTTTCCTTCTCCAGCTGCTTTTATCATCTTGTCTGCCTCATAGACATTCAAGGGTTAAGTAAAGGTTTCCTCTCCTGTGCTGGCTGTCTGTGCTGCGAGTGAGGATTCTGGAGCTCTATCACTGTCAGATTTTCGGGAAGGGGTCGGGAAGGATTACGCATACAAACCTTTTCTGTAGCTTTGCGATGTTGCTCTCTTCACTTCAATGTAATATCACAAAAAGGACTGAAACTAAAATGTAGTGCATTTTATTTTAGTTTTTAGTTTTTTGTACTGAGCAGTTTCGTATCTCTTGAGTCATACTAAAACTAAATTATCCCAAAATTCGGACTAAATAGTTTTAGTACTAAAATTAATGCACATGTCTAGGAGGGAGCCACTGCACCTGCGGCCATGGCAGACCCCCCCACCCCCCACAACCAGTATCCAGGGAGCCCCTCTGACCACCAGGCTAAGGCAACACATTTCTAAAAAAAAAAAAAAAAAAAAAGGGACATTTTTAAATGTCCCTGGGAACATAAAATAAAACCTTTTTTTTCTTTCTCTACCTGGCTGAATGTATTTAATTATATATATTAGATACATTAACCCTTTCGCTGCAGAGGACGCACTGAGCGCGTCCACCCGCAGGTAGAGTTCCATGCGGAGGACGCGTTGAGCGCGTCCTCCCTTTGGGGCCAGCGATCAGCTGGATTCAGGCCGATCGCTGTGCCCCCCGATGTGAGTGCAGCACCCGGAACCGCCGCCGGCACAATTAGAAGTCATCGCGGTGGCACGATGACATCTAATTCAGGCGCCCCCACCCGCGTGTGCAGAGGAGGCGCCTGAAAAGGGAGGGGGGGTCCTTCGGACCTCTCTCCCTACTGATCGCCAGGGTGCAGGGGGTTAATCCAGGCACTGTTTGGAAGGGCACAGCCTGCCCTTCCTAACAGTACCTGGCATTAACCTCATGGGGGCCGGATCACGAATCAGCGCCAGTTCATGATCCTTTCCCGGAGCTGGCCGACATCTTGGATGTCAGCCAAGCCTCCGGGAACTCCCCCTGAGGACTGGCGTCATCCTGCATCCTGCATAGCACGATGATGCCAGTCCTGGAGTTAAAGGGTTCCAATGAACCCCCTATCTCCCGATCCGTAGCAGTTAGGGGTTAATGTTTGATATTGTTGGATCGGCCAGAGCATGGCCGTTCCAACGGTACCAAACATGACAATGAAAATTTTTTTTTAAATAAAAATAAAAAAAAATTAATAAAATTATATAATTTTTTTTTATTTTTTTGGTTTGTTAATGCAGCAAAATGATTCCCATTTCAATCATAATGCGAACAATGATGCTGCACTAACGATTTTTGTATGCGGTGCGTTTGTTAAAAATCACGTATTTTTCCCCCCAAAAAAAAAGTAACGAGACCCCATTTCTAATTTTTTTAACAAGCGCACCCCATACAAAATAAAACCGCAATTGCTCGCATGTTAAAATGTGAAAACAAAACACTTTACACGTTGTAAATTGAGAATTCTAATTTTATTGCATTTTTTGTTATAATATACAGACAAGACGTATACATATAATGACATATTATGAATCTGCCGAGTCTGACGGAAAGAACGATATATAATATGTCTGGGTCATATACTAAGATAAGCCTTCAAAACACGTTTAAACAAGATGAGCAAAACCGGTAAAAATGAGCTCAGCACAGAGGCGTGAAATGCCTCAGCAGCGAAAGGGTTAACATTAGTAGAGGGGGGTGGCATGTGGGCTGCGCGGGGTCTCAGGCAGTGGTTTGCTTTTTTGTGTGTATATTTTTAGCAAATTTATAGGGAAGGTAACGGCAGGTATGATATATATATATATCCAGACTTGAATTACACACACATTTTGGCAACTAATTTCCCCCCCCCCCATTTGGCTAATCCCTCCAGAAGAAATGTTGAACCCGATAGAGCAGAGAATATATATATTCTCTGCTCTGTTGGGTTCAACATTTCTTCTGGAGGGATCAGCCAAAAGGGGGGGGGGCGCATTTAGCTGAGATTGTCCACATGCCACCCTCATGTGTATATATGGTCTGAGGTCTGTGGGTGGTATATATATATATATATATATACACACACGTGTTGATATATACATATATATATATATCAACACGCAGACCTATATATATGTCTGTGTGTGGTATCCAGGGCCGGTGCAAGCATTGTTGTTTACTCAGGCGAAGTTGCGTTTTGGTGCCCCCCCACCCAATCCGTGCCATGCCAATCAGGAGTGTTTGGTGTCCTCACGCATTGCCAATCTATGCTGTGCCTGGTGCCCCTCCTGTGCCACAGGGCCAATCTACAGAGTGTGTGGTCCCCTCCTTTGGCAATGTGGCATAGGAGGGGCACCAGGCACTGCACAAATTTGCAATGTGGCCTGGTGGTGCCCCCTGATCTTGCCGTGTCAATATACCCACATATTTCAAACTGCCTGCCACTCCCAGTGTTTCCCTGTGATCCTGCTACCTACCACTATCACTGTTGCTGTGGTCCACTGTCTGACTCCAGGTCTCCAGAAGCAGACTGGCAGCAGGGTCCTCGTCCTCTAATTCAATTCACTCCCCCTTAATTCATTCCCCTCCTACCCCCTTAAATTCATTTCATATAGAGTATGACAGAGCTCCACAGCAATAAACATTACAGTAATTAAATCGATGGACAACCCACCGTAAGAAGGGCTGAATAGAATAGTGATTAACCACTAGAAAGATAATGTATCAAATCCCCTAACGAGGAATAAACCTATTACTTTAAATAAAACAAATATTTATTGAAGACAATTAATTCAACCTCTGATGAACGTTGCATAGGTTAACCACTTCAATGTGGAGGACGCGCTCAGCGCGTCCTCTGCATTACCGCTGGTATGCGGAGGACGCGCTGAGCACGTCCTCCCATTGGGGTCAGCGTTCGGCCGGGTTCCGGCCGATCGCTGGCCCCTCCGGTGCGGGCTGACATCCTCGATGTCAGCCGCGCATCCGGAACCGCAGCCGCTGGAATTAGGTGTCATCGCGGCAGCGCGATGACACCTAATTCAGGCCCCCCCCGCATGTGCGGAGGAGGCGCCTGAAAGGGAGGGGGGGGGAGGTCCTTCGGACCTCTCTCCCTCCCGATCGGCAGCTCTGCGGGGGTTAACCCAGGCACCATTTGGAAGGGCACAGCCTGCCCTTCCAAATGGTGCCTGGCATTAACCCCTGGGGATGCATCTTTTACCTTAAGTGCGTTATATATTTACAAGCTTTCAATTCATTGATAATATCTTGTGGGCTAATATTTAAATTGGCAACTACTTTATCAATTACCAATTTTTAAATGTCTTCAATAAATATTTGTTTTATTTAAAGTAATAGGTTTATTCCTCGTTAGGGGATTTGATACATTACAGTAATGTACCGATATCAGTTTACTCAAACCCCCCAACAGAACATCACACACACACACACACACACACACACCCTCCCCCCTCATTTTATTCAAACCTTTTAAAAATCTTCTCTCGGCCTCTCTGGCCAGTCCTCCTTCACACTACAATGGAAGCACGCAGGCTGACTCTGCTGCAGGGCCGCACCCTAAGCTTTGGGGTTTGTCCTCCAGGCTTTTCTGCTGCTGCGTGCCCTGGCTATGCATGTCACGTGAGGAGGGCGGTGCCAAATTATGCAGTGTGCATGCTCATGTCAGGGGCAGATCCAAAGACTAGTCTCGGGAGGGGCACTGACAGAAAATAAGGTGTTTTAGCAGAGAGCCCAGCTCACGAGAATTTACAGAGGGCCCAGCTCACAGGAGTTTACAATCTAGAGGAGCAGAGGGCACCCAGTGAAGTGGAATCAGGCTGGAAGATCACGCCATTATAAGCCAGGCGGCCATCTTGTTCAGAATATTGGTTTACTTGAAAATAACTAGGTAGGTTTTAGCTGAAACTAGAATGAAGCATACGTAGAAACTTAGATTAGCAGAAAAGCAATTAAAAACCTGAGAAAGATCTAGGCTGCTCCTGGCTTGAAGGGATAGAATGAGAAGTGGATACACCAAGGTCACAGAGGCCCGCAGAGAGACAAAGGGAAGTATAGAAGGCAGACCAGGTGTTATCCTCAACAAATAAACACAGGCGCTAGGGAGGCGAGCACAGCCCTGACTGAGTAGTAGCTAATCACGATCTGTCGAAACTAACATGAAGTTTGCCAATTTACGGCCAATTTAATGGAATGTCTTTGTATTAGATTAAGGGAGGTATTAACCCACGTGGGGTGGGATAGTGTCACCGGGAGGTGGGCTAATTGGGATGTACCTAATTATGTATTCGGGGTATAAGACCCCTTGTCGGGGTAAGTTCGGGGCTCAGTCTTAACAATTTAATCCTGTCTGAGCATCTGTGACGTCACAATAAAGTTTGCCTTTCCTGAAGAGACTCGTGTCCAGACAATCCTTGCTCGTGTCCGGTCTGGCCCCGTCCCGGGTGAACCAAGTGGATTCCATTAACATTTCTGGGGGCTCGATAGCCGGGATATGAGGCCCTTTGCCAGCACGGCAACGACTGCTGGACACTGTAGCGGTTGACTGCAGGTACGAGTGATCCCGCTGGTTGGGCGTCCGTTGAAGGGGAGCTGACATCTGCAGGCGCCAAGCAGGATTTCCTGTTTAGTGGACCTCATCTCGTCCCAAACGGACCCCCGGCCCGGGAAGCTGGGACACCACCGAGTCCGAGGAAACAGCGAACAGCGCGGCGATAGGTAAAGTGTCTATGTTTGTATGTGTAATGGAAATACTGGTATAAAGGGAAACGTCCGACCATAGTCAGATAAGGAGACCCGCGGCCAGTCTCATTGACATACCGAACCCGCCGCCGAAAGCATGGACAAGCAAAGGATCCAGAGTGGCTAGTGCATGTCTGGACCCGGGGGATCGGATGTTAACTAAAGGGTAGTTCTGTATGTGAGGGAGAGGGTAGCCATGTGGAGTTGCATAGTCATAGTCAGTGTTTGTAAATAGAGCTTATGCACGTGGACAAGGAAAGGAGGAGAGATTTCTGTGACTGGTCTGAGAGGCCTGAGTCAGTGCTAGTGTTTACGTTGTGTAGTGAAGAAGGCCCATTGGGGCCAGCGGTAGCTGCAGATGAAGTGGTGCCAGGTGGGTAGATTACCCATAGGCAAATTGGAATTGCAGACGGGAGTGTAGTTATAGAACGGGGTGCACATAGTCACAAGCAGACAAGAGTTAGAGTTCAATTAATGGGGTATAAGGAGCCAAAAGGTGGGACGGTGTGCCCTCGGCTAGTAGAAAGAGTAGAATTGTTTATGTATTGTTTTGTGCTGAAAGTATCTGGTACAGTATTGGTTGTGAATGATTGCTCAGAGTGCTGTGAGTGATTGCTTTCTCGCTAGGCGAGTAGGTGCTCAAACTTGAGAGTGGACTCCCAAGGTACGTTTCTGGCTCAGGCGACTGCAGTCCGGCTACTGACAGAGGAAGCAAATCCGATATATATGAATTGTTGACTGAAGTACCAGACAGTAAATAGTCTAGTGTTTTTGCTAAAAGTAATATCTGCATTGTGAGAAGGTTACTACCCTTAACCCCTTCCATGCAGTGGACGCGCTCAGCGCGTCCAACCGCATGTCACGTTGGGTGCGGAGGACACGCTGAGCGTGTCCAGCCTTTGGGGGTCAGCGTTCGGCCGGGTTCCGGCTGATCGCTGCCCCCCCCAGTGCGGGCTGACATCCTCGATGTCAGCCCAGCATCCGGAACCGCCGCCGGGCTAATTAGGTGTCATCGCAGCGGCGCGATGACACCTAATTCAGGCGCCCCCCCGCATGTGCGGAGGAGGCGCCTGAAAGGGAGGGGGTGAGGTCCTTCGGACCTCTCTCCCTCCCGATCGGCAGCGTTGCGGGGGTTAACCCAGGCACCATTTGGAAGGGCACAGCCTTCCCTTCTAAATGGTACCTGGCATTAACCCCTGGGGAGCCGGATCACGAATCGGTGCTGAAAAGCGCCGGTTCGTGATCCTTTCCCGGAGCTGGCCGACATCTTGGATGTCGACCAAGCCTCCGGGAACTCCCCCTGAGGACTGGCGTCATCGTGCATAGCACGATGACGCCAGTCCTGGAGTTAACCCCTAGCTGCCACCAACGGTGGAGATAGAGGATTCCAATGAATCCCCTATCTCCCGATCCGTGGCAGCTAGGGGTTAAAGGTTGGTATTGTTGGATCGGCCAGAGCATGGCCGTTCCAACGATACCAAACTCGAATGTCAAAAAAGTTAGTAAAATAAATAAAATATTTAAAAAAAAGAATTAAAAAAAAAAAAAAATTCTTTTTTTTGGTTCGTTAATGCAGCAATATTGTTCCCATTTCAATTATAATGTGATCAATGATGCTGCACTGACGATTTTTGTATGCGGTGCGTTTGTTAAAAATCATGTAATTTTCCAAAAAAAAATGTAACAAGACCCCATCTCTAATTTTTTTAACAAGCGCACCCCATACAAAATATAACCACAATTGCTCGCATGTTAAAAAAAAAAAAACACTTTACACATTGTAAATTATTGAAAAATCATATTTTATTGCATTTTTTGTTATAATATACAGACAGGTCATGACATATTATGAATCTGCCGAGTCTGACGGAAATAACGACATATAATATGTCTGGGTCATATACTAAAATAAGCCTTCAAAACAGGTTTAAACATGATGAGCAAAACCGGTAAAAATGACCTCAGCACAGGGGCGGGAAAAGCCTCAGCAGCGAAAGGGTTAAGAGTAACAATGGGTAATGGGACATCCAAGCCCAAGAAGGTGAAGAAGGGTGAGACACCCTTAGGGTATATGGTGCGGAATTTTGGAGCACTGTATACAACACATGATTATGGTGTAGAGTTAACTAAAGAGAATTTTTTTTTTTCCCAAACATAGTTTATTGAATGCACATCATATCAAAGTATATCACTTGTATACAAACATCACCCTGCCTTAGTATAACAATTCATACTGTCTTACAAAAAAGGCACAACATAAGCATCCATTTTTTTCTTTTTTAACAGCACTAAAGAAAGAGCATAAAGAAAGAGAAAAGAAAAAAAAGGAGAAAGAGGCTCAGCCCAAGCCAGATAACAAAAATAATCCACATCATATATATATATATATATATATATATATAAAGGCATGTGCACAGCACAAAATTTCGTTTTGAACTAATTGATTAGTCCTAAAATGAAATTTATTTAGTTGCTAAAGAACTTCGTTTTCAGTTCTTTAGTATGAAAACTAATTTCATTCATCCGAAAACCAGTGGATATAATTACTATTGTAGTGGCTCCTCAGAAGGCTGAGATTGCTGCTTGTTACAGTATCTCTCACTCTCAGCACAATGTGTCAGGCAAAGCTGTTACAGTAACTGACTGCTGCTCACAGCGCTCAGTTTCAGTAACACTAGTAAATAATATTTTTATATAAGGTTAGAACAATATTATTTCCTTGTTTTACTGAAACTCTGAGCGCTGTTACAGTCAGTTACTGTAACAGCTGAGCCTGATACATTGTACTGAGAGATAATAAAACAAGCTGCCGATCTCAGCGCTCACAGCCACTGGATTTAAAGGGCTAAAAAAAAGGCTCCTTTCTGTATAATGTATAGAACATCCTTCTGCATTAATTAATATCCCTCTCTGTATAATGTATACAACATTCACCTGTATTAATTAATACCCCTCTCTGTATAATGTATAGAACATCCTCCTGAATTAATGTCCCTCTCTGTATAGAACATCCTCCTCAATCTATACCTTTCTCTGTATAATGTATAGAACATCCTCCTGCATTAATTAATGCCCCTCTCTGTATAGAACATCCTACTGCATTGGCATGTGGAGGGTGCAGAACTTTGGCATGCAATGCTTATCCAGCACAGGAGAGGGAACTTTTACTTTAACTTTTTATCTCTGTGGGGGAGACAAAGGAATATAAAAGCAGGGGAGAGGGAAAATATTAATATAAATCAGTCTGAAAGCTCAGAGAAGACATGACTGGTGCAAATTTATTTTTATAATAAAATAAAGCACTTTAAATCCAGGGAAAACATTCAAATAAATCAAACTGAAGGCTCATAATGACAGAGTAACTGAGAGCTGGATACTAAATGTATCAGACGAAAAAAAAAAACTTTATAACAAGCAGTACTGGGAGAGGAGAAGGACTTTATATAGAATGTGTATTATAGAGGAGGAAAGGGGGATAGTGCTCCTGGATAATATAAAATGTATCAGACCTAAGCCCCTATTATGCAGAGCGGGAGGGGTGATAACACACGTTTTATAAAGTCCCTCTCTTCTCCCAGCGCTGCTTGTTATAAAGGGGTTTTTACTATCCAGCCCTTCTGTCATTAGCTTTCAGTGTGATTTATTCGAATGTTTTCCTTCTCCAGCTGCTTTTATCATCTTGTCTGCCTCATAGACATGCAAGGGTTAAGTAAAGGTTTCCTCTCCTGTGCTGGCTGTGCTGCGAGTGAGTATTCTGGAGCTCTATCACTGTCAGGTTTCCGGGTAAGGGTCGGGAAGGATTTCGCATACAAACCTTTTCTGTAGCTTTGCGATGTTGCTCTCTTCATTGCTGGTCTCCTTCACTCAATGTAATATCACAAAAAGGACTGAAACTAAAATGTAGTGCATTTTATTTTAGTTTCTTTCGTTTTTTGTACTGAGCAGTTTCGTATCTCTTGAGTCATACGAAAACTAAATTATCCCAAAATTCTGACTAAATCGTTTTAGTACTAAAACGAATGCACATGTCATATATATATATATAATATATATATATATATATATATATATCTCTCTAACCCAGAATAGGCAAAATAAAATATATAAAACCCGCTACAGTTC
>RXON01003304.1:0-55760 GCA_009667805.1 Leptobrachium leishanense
CCGAAAAATGAAAAGGTCCGAAATACGAAAAGTTCAGAAATACGAAAAATGGGCGATATGCCGAAAACCATGTACAATTCCGAAAAACGAAAATTTTCCGAAAAGTCGATACAGAAACCTAGTAAAGTGACCCGAAAATACGAAAAATGGTCGATATTCCGAAAAATAAATGTACCCGAAAACCGAATCGAACCGAATCGAAACGGAAAGTAGTCGAAACGAGCCGAATCGAAAAGTTTAAAAATTCGAAAAATCGAATCGAATCGAAAAAAAAAAAAATCGGTGCACATCCCTACTAACTGGTGCTGGCCGTCTTAAGCAGCAGCAACATACAGAGGATTTGGTGGATTGGCTAACCAGGCCATCCTCATCCTCCGAGTCCTCTGCCAGCCAGGCTTGTAGTGCTTTACAGTCCACCTCAGCTGCCAAAGCATCTAATGCAGCCTCCATGTCCACAGCTACTACTGCCGTAGCCTCGCTATCACACACGGAGGAGTCAGCTGAATTGTTTGACTACAATGACAGTGACATGCTGCTTGAGGATGCGCAGCAAGTACAGTGCTCTGATTCAATCTCTGAGGTTGAGGAAGGGTGTATAATAAACCTAGAGGAAGGGGGTGCCAGTGATGACACACAAATAACTGGCACTCATGTTGCCCCAGCAGCTGCAGCATTCTGCCAAGTTGGCTCCAGTGATGAGGAGATATGGGGTGATGATGACAATGATGATGAGGTCACTGACTCCACTTGGGTGCCTGATCGAACAGAGGAGTCAAGTGAGGAGGAGGAGGCACAACAAACACGAGGCACAACATCCTCTATGACCAACCGTAGCACTAGCCAGTCCAAGGCATCAGATGTCAGAGCTTGTCACGGCTCACTGCAGGGGTTAAGGATTCGAGCCCAATATGCGGTTACTCAGATGATGAAGAGGCAAAAAGGGAAGGTTGTAATCCAAAACATAGGTTTATTAAATAAACAAAAGTAAACCAAGAAGGGGAATCTGAATAACTAATAACTATAGATAGGAGCTGGATGGGCAAGATAATATATACAGAGGACAGGGTACACTTAGCAGAAGGGGTAGACAGGACAGGACACTGAATAGCACAATAGGGCCAACAGAACAGGTACTGGACGCTGAATAAAGAATAAACACAAGAGGATCAAAAGACACAGAAGGCAAAAGACACAAGAAGATCAGGCGCAGTATCAGAAGGGTTATGATTGGAGAGTGGTTAAATCAAGCTTAGGTCGGTGGCAGGCAGCTAGCATAGAAGTAGTCAGTCCAGATTCCGGTGTCATACACGTGTAGGTCAATAAGAGGCAGGATAATATAGTCCTTAAGGAATGTAGTAATGGTGAGGGGTTCTCAGGCTACCAGATGGAAAGGTCCTCAGGATATCAGATGGAAGGGTTCTCAGGATACCAGATGGAAGGGTTCTCAGGATACCAAACGAGGGGTACTCAGATGAACCTCTGGCAGGTGGATACCAGATGGAAGGGTCCTCAGGATACCAGATGGAAGGGTTCTCAGGATACCAAACGAAGGGTTCTCAGGATACCAAACGAAGGGGCACTCAGATGAACCTCAGGCAGGTGGATACCAGATGGAAGGGTCCTCAGGATACCAGATGGAAGGGTTCTCAGGATACCAAACGAAGGGGTACTCAGATGAACCTCAGGCAGGTCAGTGCATAGCACTCAGGTCAGGCTTGCAATGAGTCTTTCTATGGTTAGAATAAACGATGCAGAAGCTCTGATTCAGAGGTGAGGCTGGTTTAAATGGGCATTGCAGGCCCAGCCCACACCTGGAGAGGTGAAGGGATACGTGATAGGAAAGTCAGGGATGGAGTCTTGAGTGCCTGGACCTCAGTCCAGTTAGTGGGAAAAGCCGGACCGGATCCAGGTTCTTAAAGGAGACAGATCCTACTTCCCTTTCTTCCGGCGTCTGCGGCGTGAACCGTGACAGAACCCCTGTCTCAAAGACGCACTCCGGGCGTCTAAAGCAGTCTCGAAGGCCTCCAGATCCTCGGGTCGTACATAAGTCCCATTAGAGGCACAGACTACCTTCGGTGACTTGTAGTCAGCAGCCACTGTATATATAGTGCTGCTGAACATGGGTTCCTGTGCAGGTGGCACTCGGATTGGCACGCTCTCAGTGTCAGACGATGAAAAGTCAAGAAGCTCTGATTCAGGAGTCATAACACTGGACATAGATGGTGACCTTTTAACGTTGGGTATAGGAGAGTCCCCTTTGGATATGAAAGGGACCCCCCGAGGGGTGATGGAGTCACACAGATAGGTAGCCGGATTTATAGATGGCTCCGGCAGTAAGGCACCCAGGTAGGTATGGCGTTGACCCGGTGGCCCTTGCCTACGTCGTGCAGTCTGTGGCTGAAGGTCAGTCTCAGTGTCAGTGGTGTCCCAATCATCGGAGTCCCCGTGAGTGGTTATGGGTTTCTCACATGTGGCAATAGTGGGCAAGAGAACATCCACGGAGCCGGTAGGAGGGGGCACCTCCCTTGAGGACAGTGGGATACGTACACCAGAGTCAATCATGGTTGCAATAGGCGTAGATTCTTGGGAACTTTGCGTTTCTTGCTGCAGAGATATTTGGTTGCGCCGGAGTCCACTCACGGCTTGGGCAAGGGTAGTCACTTGCTGTTGCAGCGTGGCAATGGTCTTGGCAGCTGATGACAATTCTGTTGACTGATACACAATGTCGTCGGTTTGCACCGCTATCTCCATGGTGAGTGGCACTTCTGCTTTGGCAGTGGGCACCTCAAGGTCTCCTCGCTCGACCCCCGGGGTTTCTGCGGGGGGAGCTGGGTCACAAGTGTCCTGATCAGCAGTGACAACGTGACCCAGAGAACCCTGAGGGCCTTGGGTGGCACTACCAGCAGTGTAGTTAGGCACCAGGTCCACGGTGGTACGAATTGACATGATTTCCATGGGTTCTGTAGAATTGTTTTCCACAACTCTGGAGGACTCAGGCTCTGTAATGAAGGCCGGTACGGTCTCTCCAGAAAGTATGGGTTCCACATCCATGGGTTCAGTACTGTTAGAAAGTTCATAATCAGAGCCAGACATTTGGGGTGCATCATAGGGGGGTGCTGCTACCGGTATTGGTGGGAGTACCGGTGCAGGTATGACAGCTGATGGGGTTGACGACTGGGGTGCGGGAACAGTTCTGTGAAGGGGAGCAGACCTTGATTTGGGAGCAGTCTTTGCAGCGGTTATTTTTTGGGGCGCTGGCTTTTTGGGGGGTCTCACTGGGCAAACTGGTAAGAAATGCCCACCTTGTCCACAGTAGATGCAGAGATTATCTGCGAATCGTCGGTTGCGCTCTTCTGCGGATAACGGACCCGGTATTCTTTGACTTGCAGGGAAGCACTTTTTATGAGTAGGATTCCCAATGCTCAATAGCATGCTGCTCAGAAAGTCTGCCAGGTGCATGATGATGTCTTGGATGGCTGTTTGGAGCAGCTCCTTAATGGCCTGAGTAACCACGGGCTCGAGTTTTAATGGCTTCTGCATACTGTCACGGCTCACTGCAGGGGTTAAGGATTCGAGCCCAATATGCGGTTACTCAGATGATGAAGAGGCAAAAAGGGAAGGTTGTAATCCAAAACATAGGTTTATTAAATAAACAAAAGTAAACCAAGAAGGGGAATCTGAATAACTAATAACTATAGATAGGAGCTGGATGGGCAAGATAATATATACAGAGGACAGGGTACACTTAGCAGAAGGGGTAGACAGGACAGGACACTGAATAGCACAATAGGGCCAACAGAACAGGTACTGGACGCTGAATAAAGAATAAACACAAGAGGATCAAAAGACACAGAAGGCAAAAGACACAAGAAGATCAGGCGCAGTATCAGAAGGGTTATGATTGGAGAGTGGTTAAATCAAGCTTAGGTCGGTGGCAGGCAGCTAGCATAGAAGTAGTCAGTCCAGATTCCGGTGTCATACACGTGTAGGTCAATAAGAGGCAGGATAATATAGTCCTTAAGGAATGTAGTAATGGTGAGGGGTTCTCAGGCTACCAGATGGAAAGGTCCTCAGGATATCAGATGGAAGGGTTCTCAGGATACCAGATGGAAGGGTTCTCAGGATACCAAACGAGGGGTACTCAGATGAACCTCTGGCAGGTGGATACCAGATGGAAGGGTCCTCAGGATACCAGATGGAAGGGTTCTCAGGATACCAAACGAAGGGGTACTCAGATGAACCTCTGGCAGGTGGATACCAGATGGAAGGGTCCTCAGGATACCAGATGGAAGGGTTCTCAGGATACCAAACGAAGGGTTCTCAGGATACCAACGAAGGGGCACTCAGATGAACCTCAGGCAGGTGGATACCAGATGGAAGGGTCCTCAGGATACCAGATGGAAGGGTTCTCAGGATACCAAACGAAGGGGTACTCAGATGAACCTCAGGCAGGTCAGTGCATAGCACTCAGGTCAGGCTTGCAATGAGTCTTTCTATGGTTAGAATAAACGATGCAGAAGCTCTGATTCAGAGGTGAGGCTGGTTTAAATGGGCATTGCAGGCCCAGCCCACACCTGGAGAGGTGAAGGGATACGTGATAGGAAAGTCAGGGATGGAGTCTTGAGTGCCTGGACCTCAGTCCAGTTAGTGGGAAAAGCCGGACCGGATCCAGGTTCTTAAAGGAGACAGATCCTACTTCCCTTTCTTCCGGCGTCTGCGGCGTGAACCGTGACAGAGCTGCTCAGGAGCAGAGCGCTGTTGTCTCAAAGCACACATTCAGGAACTCTGCTGTCTGGGAGTTCATTAAGAAATGTGCAGCAGACTCCACCGTTGCTATTTGTAATCTATGTCAGATGAGGCTCAAGCGTGGGAAAGACATCGGGCGCTTGGGTACCACATGCTTGAGGCGACATATGAACACCTGCCATGCATCCCGTTGGCACAAAACTTTGCGTAGGTCCTCCTCATTTGTCTCTACCCCCACTGTATGTCCTGCCATGTCATTGCCTGCTACAACATCCACTGACAGGGATGATGCTACAGTAATGGATGGTACATGGTAAATCTTCAGCTGATGGGATGCTGTCACATTGTGAGGAAGGACCTGGTACAGGTCCTTCCTCACAATGTGACAGCATCCCATCAGCTGAAGATTTACGCAGTCAGATTACGTTGCCCCAGCTGCTGCAGCGTAAGAAAAAATATAGTCCCAACCATCCCAGAGCACAGCGTCTAACTGCCAGTTTAGCAAAATTACTCGCATTGCAGCTGCTGCCTTTACAGCTGGTGGACTCTGCTCCCTTAAGTGAATTTGCAGAATGTGCTGTACCACAGTGGCATATTCCAAAACGCCATTACTTTTCACAGAAGGCCATTCCAGCACTATACCAGCACGTGGAAGACAATGTTATCGAGTCATTGGGAAAGGCAGTCAGCAGCAAGGTGCATGTGACTTTAGACACGTGGTCCAGCAAGCATGGACAGGGTCGTTACATTTCCTTCACGGCACACTGGGTAACTCTGATTGCAGCTAGGAGGGATCCAAGACGGGGCTCTGTGCTGGAGCTTGTTCATCCACCACGCCTCCAGAAAGCTGCTTGTATGAGGTCTGTCTGCTCCACCACCACCACCTCTCCCTCTTCCTCCTCCTCCTTCTCTGTCTCTGGCAAAGTGGCAGTTAAATCGACGCCTGACAGGGTCTACGCAATGGCTCAAGCAAAAAGAAGCCATAATGTGCTTGAGCTGGTTTGTTTAGGGGACAGGAGCCACACCGGGCCAGAAATTCTGTCAGCTCTGCAGGGCCAAGTGCAGAGATGGTTAACACCATGCCAGCTTCAGTTGGGAATGATTGTCTGTGATAATGGCAGCAACCTTCCCTCCGCCCTACGCAAGGGTAAGTTGACGCATGTACCATGCCTAGCACACATCCTAAATCTAGTGGTACAGCGTTTCCTAACCAAGTACCCAGGGCTGCCAGAGCTTCTCAGCCAGGCCAGAAAAGTCTGCAGCCACTTCAGACGGTCATTCCCAGCAAGCTTTTGCCTGGCAGAAGTTCAAAGAGAATTCCACCTTCCCACAAACCGTCTGATCTGTGACATGCCCACCAGGTGGAACTCGACATTAACAATGCTGCAGCGTCTGCACAAGCAGCAGAGGGCCATCAACAAGTACCTGTGTGAGTATGGCACAAGGACAGGTTCAGGTCAACTTGTTTTTTTTCCTCCCCCGCAGTGGCTGATGATCAAGGATGCATGCACTGCACTGTCACCATTTGAGGAGGCAACGAGGATGGTGAGCAGGGACAGTGCATGCATCAGTGACACAATTCCTTTAGTGTTCCTGCTGGAGCACACTATGCGGGGAATTATAGATGTGGCTCTAGAGGCAGAGCAGCGGGAGGAAGAGGAGGCCTTCCCTAGCTCCCAAGGCCCCAGTCTTTCCGCAGACAGCATTCCAGCGGGTCCTACTCAGATCAGACAGGAGGAGGATGAGGAGGAATATATAAGTAGTGGGGGCATTGTAGGTAAGGATTCCTCAAGGGAGGGTTTCGTGTGCCCAGAAACACAAGGACTAGTGCGTGGCTGGGAGGAGGAAGTGCACAATGGGGTCATCCTCATTGACCAGGAAGACTCGGAAGCTAATGCCACCTCCAACCTACGCTGCATGGGCTCCCTTATAATGCAAAGCCTGCTAAAGGACCCCAGGATTCGTGCTATCAAGGAGAGGGATCATTACTGGTTGACAACCCTTCTTGATCCACGATACACGGGTAAAGTTGCAGAGCTCATCCTGCCTGCACAGAGGGAGCACAGGATGAAAAAACTTGAGGACGCTCTAAAGTGACACTTGTGTAACACCTTTTCCGGCACTGGTAGGTTACCATGTGATGACACACGTGCTTCCGAGGCTGCGGATGATCAGAGGAATAGTGGTGAAGGCCAGGGCCGCTTGACTGATGCATTTTTTAATTTTTTTAGTCCACGACGCCCAGGGACGTCAAATGTAGGCACCCATTGCCGGCGTCTTCACCATATGGTGCAGGACTACCTAGGGGCAAGGGCAGACCTGGATACGTTTCCAGCAGATGATCCACTGGCTTACTGGGTGTTGAGATTGGATCACTGGCCAGAACTTAGCCAATATGCTATGCAGCTACTAGGTTGCCCTTAATCTAGCGTGCTTTCTGAAAGGACGTTCAGTGCCGCTGGAGGTTTTGTCCCAGACAAAGTAGTGCGTCTGTCCACCGACTCTGGACATTTATAAAAATAAATCAGTCCTGGATCAGCAGCTATCAATCCCCTGATGCTGAAGTAACGGAATAGATTGGGGATGTCTTCTGGATTCACAAAACCTCCAGAACTGAACTCTTCCACAATACCACAAAAGGGTTACGGTGTGAAGGTACTTGCTGCCATGAAAGACACAATATTTGGCTGCACTGATGCCTGTGCCACATTTACATCATTTTAATTTTTTGAACCGCAGGGTCCAACCCTGCACTTTTCTACAATACTACAGAGGGGTTAGTGTAAGATTGTACTTGCTGACCTGGCAATCTGGCACCAAAAGCACAATATCTGGGTGCACTGACGCCTTTAACAGATGCATATCTTTTTAATATAGGACCGCAAGGTCCACCCCTGTATTCTTCCACAATACTACAGGGGGGTTACTGTATGATAGTACTTGCTGGCCTTGCAGTCTGGCACCAAAAGCACAATATCTGGGTGCACTGACGCCTTTACCAGATGCATATCTGTTTAATATAGGACCGCAAGGTCCACTCCTGCATTCTTCCACAATACTACAGAGGGGTTACTGTATGATAGTACTTGCTGGCCTGGCAGTCTGGCACCAAAAGCACAATATCTGGGTGCACTGACGCCCATTACCAGATTCATATATTTTTAATATAGGACCACATGGTCCACCCCTGCATTCTTCCACAATACCACAGAGGGGTTACTGTATGAATGCACTTGCTGGCCTGGCACCAAAAGCACAATATCTAGGTGCACTGACGTTTTTAACAGATGCATATCTTTATAATATAGGACCGCAAGGTCCACCCCTGCATTCTTCCACAATACTACAGAGGGGTTACTGTATGATAGTACTTGCAGGCCTGGCACCAAAAGCACAGTATTTGGGTGCACTGCCACTGACGCCTGTATCAGATTCATATCCTCAGAAGGGTTACGGTGTGACGGCACTGTTGCCGACGCTGAAGGCCCAATTTTAAAGCACCTATTGTTACTTTCATTCAATGCCTGCATAAGTTTCACAATAATTTAGCCAAAAAATCACTAAACTTTTTCTATGTGTCCGAAAATGTCTCCTCTTTTCATACAGACTGCTGCCCCAAGCAGTTGTTTATGGATAGATTAAAGGAAAAGCATTTTTAAGTCTTTTGAAACGTAATTTTATTGTTTTCAAGTGTATCTATACATCCTAGAAATCCGCCACTTCATGGGCAGGTTATGGGGACCTCCTAGGCACGATATTTGAAGGAATTTTTCGTTTTTATTTTTAATCCTTATTTCATGGAAAATTCACTGTCCCTTTAAAAATGTTTTTTTTTAAAACTTTTTGTCCTTGTTTCCTGTCCCCCAGGGCACCACCCGGACCCCCATACACCTTTTATGGCAAATATCTAGCATATATGCCCTCTTGGAGGGCACTCTAAAAATCGAATTTTCAGCCCCATTGACTTGTACTGAGTTCGAGTTCGGATTGGAACATTTGGAAAGTTCGGGTTCGAATACGAACCGAACTCGGGGGTGTTCAGCTCATCCCTACTCCTCAGCCACCGGAGAAGGAGCACAATTATTTTCCCCTTCATTACTGGCTAAGTTTACAGCCTCCCCAGCAGCCTCACGGGTGGCCTGTAAACGGGTCACCACGGATACACTGGGTATCGACTGGGCTCCACACCATTCACACCTGAAGGGCCAGGAGGCAGGGCTCCACCTTCCTCTGCCCCGCTCCTGGAGATCACATTAGCACAGGAGCTGGACACAGGCGAGGTATTGCTCTTTCCACTTCCCTCACACTTAGGCAGAACAGAGGACATTTCTGCTTCACCTCGCAGCCCACTTTTGTGCCAGGCTGGCATTGGATACAGTGTAGAATCACAGTCTTCAATGCATTCCCCCCATGCCATCATAGCTGGTTAAGGCGTAACAGACCCAGGGTTTCCCTCCCCGCTCCCACAAGCAATAGGGGATCCCAAAGTTTCACACAGTACCTCAGATTGTACGGGGCTGTCCATTAACGCATTCGAGTCACAGGAGTCATGCTCTTGGGCATACCGACATACCAGCCTGCCCAAGTCGTTCCCCAGCAGCACGTTCATGGGAATATCCTCGGACACCCCAACCTCCCGCAACCCCTTACCAACACCCCAATCTAGGTACACCCGTGCCATGGGCACCGTGGGGCGAACCCCACCAACTCCTTTGATGGCCATAGTCTTTCCTGGAATAATATCTGTCACGGAATGGCCCAGCACCCTCAGCCAGGGGCGGTGCAGTGACAGTGGTGGCTATGGACACTTGGGTGCGGTGGCACGCGCCCAGTTTTACAAGTACTTTTATTTAGATGTGATTGCTGTGTGGTGTAATAAAGTGTCCCCGTTGGTTTATTGCGTAATGTATTTTCCCTTTGTCTGCCTTGCTCGCCGCCATTTTCCGATCACCTTGTGGCGCAGTTCAGAATCTTCGATTCGGAAAATGGCCGATTCGAACCATCCGGTTCGAATCGTAAAATGGCCGATTCGGACCATCCGGTCCGAATTGGCGACTCCCTGAATCGTAATGGCCAATGGGTCCCGGGAGGGCGGGCAAGGAGTCCCATTGTATTGTAATTTTGTGTAAAGTTAATAAATGCTTGAGCTGTGCATAATAAAGGCAGATTTAGCAGTGCATCCAGCCTCGACTGATGTGATTATTTCCCCGCCGTATTTTCGTATCTGAGTATCCCTCGTGGTCTCAGGGTACGGTGTTCCACCCAGATCCGAACCGAATCGAGCGCTCTGTGCCTGCATCGAGCATCAGGACAGAGGCGCAGCGGAAGGTGATTCGGTTCCCAGATCGAGAGATCCGATCCGAAGGGCGCGGCCGTGTACTGCGCTTCGGTATTGCGAGGGATTGCGGTAAGATCCGAATCCCTCGCCGATCCCGCAAGATCCGAAGATTCATCTGTCCCCGATCCGAAAAGTCCTCTACCGAAGATTCACCCGCACCTGGATCGGAAACGTTTCCCGCAAGAGAAGATCCGAAACGTTTCCCACATAAGATCCGAAGATTCCTCCGCGGCTGGCGGATCCGATTTCCACGAACGTCCCACACCCACAAGGTCAGTGAACCAGCTGCTCGGGACGCTGAGTGCCGTATGGCTCAGTGGTCGGGCTGGTTCTAGGCAGGGGTCCCCTCCACCGCCCGCTAACTCCTTCCCGGGGTCACGCCAGGCCGCACGAGACGCCGAGTGTGCGTCACTCGGTAGTCGGGCCAGCGGTAAGCGACGGGGTCACGCAGATTGAGCACACCCGCAGGCGGAACAACATCCCCATTCCGTCATAATATCTTCCAGACCGACTATTTCAGCTCGCACTAGGGTACATGATGCACCAGTATCCCGGAGACCGATAGTCACATGGTCACCCACAGTAACACTCTGCAGGTTGTCGCTACTTTGATCCACTGATCCAGACACACAAAGGACAAGCTGTAAGTCCTACACCGTTCACCTGAGTTGGATGTACATACCCTCAAATTAAAGCTGACAGTCTGCAGTTAAAGCACATTGTGTTTGTTTCATTCCAACGCCATTGTGGTGGTGTATAGAGCCAAAGATGTTAGAATTGCGTTGATGTCCCAATATTTCTGGACCTGACTGTATATATATATCCACAAAGAATAATACAATTCATAATTGATATATCTCTGACATTAGAATGACCCTTCTTTGTAAGTTTACATAATAATTTTGTGAACGTTTTATGGGACACTTTTCCAGTTGCTTGAATTGCATTTATTTAGTTATGTTCTAATTGTGTTTAACAGACTGATTTACATATTTTGATTTTGCACAAATTAAAAAGTATTACCGCACTTTTCTTAAGGATTCTGATACCTAATTTATTTGATTTAAAATGTGTAATATTTTTTTTTTTTAAAAAAAGGAATTGAGATCTACAAGAAACGTAAACAATAAAAAATAATAGTGTAATACTGTAAAACAGTGTTTTTAACATGCAGCCCCTGCTAGAATCGCACTCACAGGATTTAAGAATTTTTTGCGCACATAACGTTACCCCTCCTTTGGGTGCTTTGTTGTTTAAATGCCCAGGATGTTGTCCTGTGGGAAAATGCCTCCACCAGACTTCAGGTAACGCCACTGCTTCTGGGATGAATGCCACAACACCATTCAGAGAAGGAATTCCCTTAGAAAAGGATTTTACCAGGAATCAGGAATTCGGTTTTAAAAGTATTTATTCCAGACCATACATCCGACACGTTTTGTCAGCCCTTAGGCTAACTTCATCAGGGATAAAGATACTCATACATCCTCCCCTCCCTTTATAGTCCCCTGTCCCCCAGAGCATCAAATTTCTCTCCAATTGCCGTTCTTCTCCGCCATTACCACCACTTCCGGTTTCGGTTTCAGATCTTGCGGCGACTTCCGGTGACCTCCTTCCTGTTATTCGCCATCTTGGTGCAGGCCCGAAACTAGTTCCACTTCCTGTGGTCTTCTACTACTGCGGTTTGCTCAGGATGTTCTCATCTTCCATGTTGTTTGCATACAGGGCGGGTATGTTGTTGTCACATGATGCCATAGACAAGGGGAACACAAAAGAGGAGGGAGCATTTTATTCGTTCTAAATAAAAAAAACTGCCTCGAAAAAAAGTATCTTTTTTATGGAGGGGAAGGGTGCTTGAGATTTCTCTGCCTACAGGCTCCTGAGAAGTAAATCCGGCCCTGTTCATATGCTGCATTAATTATACCGCAGAGAGGCGCTTCCCAGCAGTGTGTGGATTCATATGCTGCATTAATATTACCGCAGAGAGGCACTTCCCACCCAGCAGTGTGTGGATTCATATTCTGCATTAATTATACCGCAGAGAGGCGCTGACCAACAGTGTGTGGATTCATATGTTGCACTAATTATACCACAGAGAGGCGCTTCCCAGCAGTGCAGCAGTGTGTAGATTCATGTGCTGCATTAATTATACAGCAGAGAGGCGCTTCCCAGCAGTGTGTGGATGCATTAATGCTGCATTAATTTTTTTATTTTTTTTGTTTTAAATCATTTTATTTGTTCTGTTTTTTTTCATTTCTGATAATTTTGTTCAGTTTTTTTCCGTTTTAAAACCTTTAGTTCTGTTTTTTTTTAAAGTCAGACCACTTGGGTTAGTATTTTTGCGTTTTTTTAATTTGTTTTGTTAATTTTTGTTCCTTTCATACCATTTTTTTTTAATTACACAATTTTATTGGTTTTTCAGCAACACGGCTCTGAAAGAACCACACAGAGCGAAACTTACTCTCAAGGAAGCTGTAACAGGATAACAGATAAAACATTGAGAAATAATTTAGCTTCCTATCCTGAGACAAAACAGCGTCATGAAATAAAATATGAGTCCGTTGCAAAACATAATAATAATGAAAGTAAGAATAGAACAAGAAAAAATAAAAACATATATATATACATACATAGTTACATAGTTACATAGTTATATAGGCTGAAAAAAGACATGCGTCCATCGGGTTCAGCCTCTCCCACATAACCTACTGCTGTTGATCCAAAAGAAGGCAAAAAAACCAGTCTGAATATGCAACATACTGGGAAAAAATTCCTTCTTGACCCCAGAATGGCAGTCAGATTTCTCCTTGGATCAAGAAGCTTTTACCCACATATTAAATATTATAACCCTTAATATTCTGTGTCTGCAGGAAGTCATCCAGTCGTTTTTTAAAAGTCTGTACAGACTCTGACCCAACCACCTCAACAGGCAGAGAATTCCACAGCTTTATTGTTCTCACCGTAAAATAACCCTTCCTATGCTTTAAGCTAAATTTTCTTTCTTCCAGTCTAAATGGATGACCCCGTGTCCTGTGTATAGACCTGTTAATGAATAGGTTATCAGACAATGGTTGATAATGGCCCCGTATATATTTATATAAGGTTATCAGATCCCCTCTAAGGCGCCTTTTCTCTAAACTAAACAGGTTTAAGCTTGTTAGTCTTTCCTCATAACTTAACCCTTCCATCCCCCTTATTAATTTAGTTGCCCGTCTCTGCACTTTTTCTAGCGATATAATATCTTTTTTTAAGACAGGTGCCCAAAATTGCACGGCATATTCAAGGTGCGGCCTGACCATTGATTTATACAGAGGCAAAATTATGTTTTCATCCCGTGAGTGAACTCCCCTTTTAATGCATGCCAGTACTTTGCTGGCCTTGGCGGCTGCTGTTTGACATTGCACATTGTTACTTAGTTTGAAGTCTATGATTATTCCCAAATCCTTCTCCTGCTTGGATTTCCCTAACTCCGTACCATTTAGGTTATAAATTGCTTCTGTGTTCTTCACTCCAAAGTGCATAACTTTGCATTTATCTAGATTAAATTTCATCTGCCATTTAAGTGCCCAGTCCCCCAATCTATCTAAATCCCTCTGCAGCGAAGTAACATCCTGCTCACATTGTATTACTTTTCCTAGCTACAAAAATAAATAAACAAAATCAAGGTCTCTAGGTCCGACAGTTCAATTTTAGATCACGGAATAGTCTGAGTTGCGAGCCATGGCTCCCAGATCTTAGTACATTGTGGAATTGTATCATGTAGTTGTGCTGTCAGACGTTCCATCTTATAGAGGTACCACACCTTCGCAACTATCTCCAGTTTTAGAGGGGAGAGTTAATTTCCATGGGCGG
Organism: Leptobrachium leishanense; assembly: GCA_009667805.1. Taxonomy (NCBI): domain Eukaryota; kingdom Metazoa; phylum Chordata; class Amphibia; order Anura; family Megophryidae; genus Leptobrachium; species Leptobrachium leishanense. The sequence continues at coordinate 13,934 of RXON01003304.1, forward strand.
ACTATACTCTTGCGGGCCGCCGTACAAACGCGGTGAACCAGTCTCAGTGAAGGACGGGATAAGCCATGACGTCGGGATGGGCTGTAGAGAAGGGCCAAAATAGGGTCGGGGAGTACCTGCGTACCCAGGGCACGAGAGAGCAACGCAAAAACTGAAGGCCACAAAATAGTAACCAGCCCACACTCCCACCACATATGGTAAAACGTTCCACGGAGGCCACAACCTCTTGTGCATAAGCCGGTCAGAGCAGGGTAAATTCTTTGCAGCCTGACCGGGTCTAGGTACCACCTGGCAAGTAATTTATAGCAATTCTCCTTTATTATTATTATTATTATTCTTTATTTATAAAGCGCCAGCATATTCCGCAGCGCTGTACAATAAGCACAGTATAGACAGGGTTACAATACATTGAACAACATTTGACAAACAGTACAGGAGGAGATGAGGGCCCTATTCCCGTAGGAACTCACAATCTAGGAGGGTTGGGGTTGGAAACAGGAGGAGAGGACTGTAAGGTGAGAGTGATTGATGGTTGCGTCAGTGAGTTGGGTGGTAGGCTTCCCTAAATAGGAATGTTTTAAGGGAGCGTTTGAAGGAAGAGAAGTTAGGGGAAAGTCTGACAGTACGAGGGAGAGCGTTCCAGAGAGTGGGGGCTGCGCGTGAGAAATCCTGCAGTCTATCATGGGAAGAGGTGATGCGGGGAGAAGCTAGGCGCAGGTCACTGTTTGACCTTAGGGAGCGGGCCGGGGTGTATTTGGTGATTAGTGAGGACAGGTAGTGGGGAGCTGAGTTAGTGAGGGTTTTGTAGGTAAGGATAAGGATTTTGAACTTAATTCTGCAGTGGATGGGGAGCCAGTGAAGGGACTCACAGAGGGGAGCGTCAGAGACAGAGCAGCGGGTGAGGTGAATTAGCCTGGCGGAGGCGTTCAGGATGGATTGTAGGGGGGAGAGGCGGGACAGAGGGAGGCCAGATAAGAGATTATTGCAATAGTCGAGTCGGGAGATTACCAGGGCGTGTATGAGTTGTTTTGTGGTGACAGCGGTAAGAAATGGCCGAATTCGGGAAATATTACGCAGTTGGTATCGGCAGGAGGAGGAAAGAGACTTGATGTGGGGGATGAAGGAAAGAGCAGAGTCAAGTGTAACTCCAAGACAGCGAACTTGGTTTGATGGGGAAATGGTGATACCCTCCACCGTGATAGAGAAGTCAGGAGGTGGGGAGGCATTGGAGGGAGGAATAAGTAGGAGTTCAGTCTTTGACATGTTGATCTTTAGGTGGTGGGAGGCCATCCAGGAGGAGATGCCAGATAAACAGTCACTGACTTTTGAAAGGACAGGGGGAGAGAGATCAGGGGTAGAGAGGTAGATCTGAGTGTCATCAGCGTAGAGGTGGTAATTGAAGCCAAAGCTGTTGATGATTTTGCCCAGGGAGGAGGTGTAGATGGAAAAGAGCAGAGGACCAAGGACAGAGCCTTGAGGTACACCAACAGATAGAGGCAATGAGGAGGAGGAGTTTCCAGCAAAGGACACACAGAAGGACCTGTTGGATAAATAGGATTCGACCCAAGCGAGTGCTGTGTCACCGAGACCCAGAGAGTTGAGGGTCTGTAGAAGGAGGGGGTGGTCAACAGTGTCAAAAGCAGCCGAGAGGTCGAGCAGGATGAGAATAGAATAGTGGCCGTGTTTTTTAGCAGTTAGGAGGTCGTTGGTGACTTTGGTGAGGGCAGTTTCAGTTGAGTGAAGGGGACGGAAGCCAGATTGCAGGGGGTCAAGTAGGGAATTGGAGGACAGGAAGAGGAGAGGCGGTTGAAGACTAGTTTTTCTAAGAGCTTTGATGTGAAGGGAAGCAGGGATACAGGGCGGTAGTTGGATGGAGAGTTGGGATCGAGGGATGGTTTCTTTAGTAAAGGGGTAACTAGCGCGTGTTTGAAGGCGGATGGGAAGGAGCCAGTGGAGAGAGATAGGTTGAAGATGTGTGTGAGAGCAGGGGTGAGGGAGGAGGAGAGGGGAGGAATTAGATGTGAGGGAATGGGGTCGAGCGGGCAAGTGGTGAGATGTGAGGAGGACAATAAGGAATTGACTTCCTCCTCAGTGGCTGGGAGGAAGCGACAGAGGGTGGCAGAGGGGACCTCTGGGAGTGGAGGTGGCAGATAACTATCTTGTGTTGGGATGTTGCTTCTGATAGTTAGAGTTTTACTGAGGAAGTAGTCTGCCAGGTCTTGAGCGCTGAAGGCAGCTGTGGGGGGAGGTGCAGGTGGGTAGAGGAGGGTGTTGAAGGTGGACCAGAGCCGTTTAGGGTTGGAGGACAGCGTAGATATAAGAGATGAGAAGAAGGATTGTTTGGCCAAGAACAAGTTGTTATCCCCATAGAGGTTTCCATTATCGCCTCCCACTCCTCCCAAGGTATGTGGCGGCCTAAATCTGCCCCCCATAATCGCTGATATGAGCACGGACGGTCAAAAGATGGGTTGAGCATACAACTGGGAAATTGCCACAGCTGTGTATGAACTTCTCATGATCAGTCATTCAAACGGGGTAGCCACAGGTACGCCCAGAGATAGGCGACTACAAACATGGTGAGAGTATCTGTGGAACTCCCGCATAGGTATAGCATGAGATTCTCAAAAGTATTCCCAAGGGGGGAACTTCCCCTGCATTAGCAACCATCAGTGAAAAGCTCAACCCTCCCCCCCAAACCACGGGGAAAGAGTGGGTTATCTTTCAGGGGCATCAGTCCAGAGGTGTGGGTGGTGAGAGACGCCTGATACTTTATCTTGGACCATATGGCCAACGAGTGAGCGGAGGTGTGTAACATCTGTTTTCTTTCTGTTGGGGAGAATTGTCTCCAGGTGTCGGATATAATCTCTGCACGTGAATACAACACGTTTATATATATTGGATTTATCAGCCAAGCCTCCAATATGTCTATATTGGACTTACTGGACCTACCTCGGCAGTTGTCTCCAATATATCAGGGATTATTATTTCATAAGAAACTTATACGAGACACAAATATCAATCGTTTATATCTCTTAGAAATTATCCTGAATTCTTTTAATTGTCTGTGTTTTGCTTTAAAAAATACAATAATCAATAATCGGACAAAAATATATATATATTTATTACGTATACAAAAAAAGTTTCAAATCTCATATCATGAACAACAATTTTTAAACCACACTCCATCAGCATGTAAAAACTAGCTTCACAATATATGTATCTCCAGTTAGTAACTGCATATATGATTAATATCATTTACCTTATCAGTTAGTAACTAATACACAAATGGTTAATAAACATTTCTGCTTAATACAACATGCATTTCCCAGCAAACAATGTTTAACCAGCCAGCTCTTATAGATATATATATATATCTCTATGCTACATGTATCAACAAAAGATGAGCTAATTTAATAATAAGTAATAAAAACTTATTTAGTGAATCCTCCCCTTATCTCGAGAATTAAACTTCTAATCTTTTGCTTTTTATTTTGTAGTTATATAATTCCTTGCTCATTAATTTTAATCACAGTAATTTCCAAATTCAATATATATATATTGGTATCATTCTTACAACATTTCTTTTAGGAATAAATCCTTATTTCCACTTCTTCATATTCCCATCTGCAGATTAGAAATACGTAGAATTTTTGGATTTAACAGTATCTGAGAATCTCAGTCTAAATTGTAAGAATATCTACAAATATATGATTACATTAATTCGTACATTAATTTCATACATTACCTGTCCAATCTGGATTTTGATAAGTCTGCCTTGGAATTTTTTATGTGATGCTTTGTTTTGGAATATGTGAAAATTATCGATATTAGATAATCAATGCATGTGAGTTAGAGATTTGGTGAGAATATTGATTGCCTCATGTCTTGGGATCTGCCTGCATCGTGATGTGAGTCTCTCTGCTGGAATCTCACGACTCCCAGAGTGTCATGTCTAATGCATTGTGATGTGAGTCTCTCTGCTGAAATCTCCGACTTTCAGAATGTCATGTCTAATGCATTGCGATGTGAGTCTCTCTGCTGAAATCTCCGACTGCCTCACAAAAAAACCTTTGCCGCCTATTATAGCCAATTTGACGTCATGGTTAATTATTTTTACTATCCTCTAGAGGGCAGTATTGCACTTCTTATATTAATTCCAATTAATTACACCATTTCTTTTTAATATCTTATCTTGGGTCAAAAGGTCAGACTGACTAAACAAAAAAATCTCTCTCTCAGCCACTAGACATAGTGTCTCCATCTGTCAACATTATATTTATAGCTCTACTCCCTTTCGGTTTTACTTACTCAGAGTCCTTTCAGCTGAATTCTTTCCTGGTTAACTCACAGAATCTATTCTTTAGTAATTTTTATTATTTACCAATTATATACTATATTTTGGAGTATATTTCCTACACTGTAAATATAATAAAATATACCTTGATTATAAACATATATTTTGTGAATATAATTCTATATTACAGAATATTTTCTCTTATTCCTATACCCAAAAGACAAAATCCCTTTTGTTTTAGAACTTCAGACAAACCAATAAATTTACTTATGACATGTCTTAGCATTATCTCACATTCATTCTAGGTTCCTTCATGTCTGAGACTTCTTAAAAAAAAACTTCACCCAGAAATGAACTCTGTATAAAAAAAATCTCGTTCATTTCTAAACCTAGAGAAAATAGAAAGAAAAACTGTCTTTCAAACAAAATGGCTACAGTTGTCCATTTTAAAATTCTCTTTTGTGTGTAATATACCCGACATAACCCCCCTTTGGTTTCTTCTATTTATTTATTGACCGATTACATAAATTTGAGGAAAACATACATTATCTCCCCCCTTTACCAATTAGGCTAGGTTTCCACCTTTCGCAACATGTTTTTCTTCTTTCATCCATTTAATAATTGAAGATGCGGTGTTTTTAAACTTCAATGTACGTACTTTCTTGGTTAGTACAATCATCCAGACAGTTAGAAACATAATTACTATACAAATCACAATCTCTGTAATCTTTGGCCCATTATAAGCAGATAGCAATTGATGATCAATCTGTGAATACCCTGGAGCATAAATTGTTAGATTATTTTTTTTTATAACAAGTTCAATAGTATGATCGGGCTTATTCTCTAGTAGAAATTTCAAATCTGGATTCATGGGTATCTCTTGCCCTTGGAATACGACAACGATTAGTTCTCTTCATACCAGACTTCATTTATAAAAAAAATAACTTCTCGATAACAACTCTTGATTCTTTAGAAACTTTCACGAGAATCACTCGTGGGGGTATGAACACTCTCTTGTTTTGTACCAGATTCTTCCGGTAAACATTTGCTTCTCTCTCTCTGCATCAAACAGCGGTTGCAATAAAATATGCGGCAAATCTTTTCCTTCGGTGGTTCTTGTACATAGCAATCAACGGTATCCTGGCTGTATCCCGCATGTCTTTCAGGCTTGCATGAGCTTGATGCGCATGGGACTTGAGCATTCTCCTTGGAATTGTGCGGAAAACTGTAGAATTTCCAGATAGTCGCAGTCTTTGGTGGTCTGATTCATCTTTGCGGATTAAGCGTCGCAGTTCGGATTAATCACTTTTCTCAATTTCTGTTGAAAGAAAGAGTATAAATAACCATTCATAGACTAGCGATTTCACTCAATTTCCCTATAGATACTCTGATCTCTGATTAATTTTAATTAACCGTACGGATCTATTCTATCTACTAGCTTGAGTTAAACATCTGAATGCTGGGAAGAAGAATCACATGTTAATTAAAACATCACTTCACATGATACCAGTTAAGTGTCTTCTGTTGTTCCATCTTCACATATCCTGAGATAATCTAGAATGACAATCATGCAATTGAACTTGGCAGTTTTATTTCTTCTAGAAATACATAACATAACTTTTTCCAATAACATTATGACTGTCTCCGTCATTATCTAGATCTGTTATCCACTCATCTTGAGGATTTGGGTATCTGATCACTTCAGGGTCACTATGTCCATTTGGTTCTGTTTCCCTTTTGTGGAGGTGAATAATTAGCACGTAATTTTCCAGACATATATCTCTAATTCTCTCGGGGGGAACACATATGGTGGTATCCTCTTGCTCTCCTGGAATCAGGGGCTTTGGCCTTAAGAAAGAGATATCAGGTGTCTGGCTATTTCTGAAGTGGACTTCAATAGAATCCGGCCTTTCCTCAATCACGTGGCAGTTACGCTGAGTGTGATGGGATTGGGATCTATCGTAGCTGATTGGAACATTTACTTGGGACCAAATAACCTCATTGATAAAATCAATGATTGGATTTAACCTTTTGAGAAGGTCCATTCCAATAATTAGGCGATTTTGGGGCAGATCCACAACAAGTGTTGGATGCCAAATTACTTTATTCCCCAATTTAAAATCCAATTTAGCCGTGCCCAGAACTTTCAGAGATGCGCCACTCACACTCACTAGATTAGCATTACATTTATCTAATCTAGGCTTCCTGGAGGACAGTTCTTGGACCTGTTCAAAATAATATACTGATATTAACGTAACTTGGCTTCCAGTGTCTAGCAAGGACGGAATATGTGGTAAATTATCTTGTAATTCTACATTCACATAATATCGGTCTTCAATGCTATGCAATTTACAGAGAAATTTAGAGTGAGATATGAAATTAGGTTTTGGACAGATTTTACCAACTGATTTTTCTCTCTCAAACATGCTTTTGGCAGCTATGCTTTCCATTTCGGATCCAGTCTTCTCAGCTTGCTCGCACTTAGTCTGGGGAGATAAAATATATTTTCCTTCTCTTTGCAGGGAAGGGTTTAAATCATCAACCATACAAACATTTGTATTAATCATTTCATCATCACTTTCTGGTAATTTGTCATGAATGCTGGTTACTTCATCAGAAACATCATCTAGTCACTGGTTAGGTGGGGCTGCAGGTATTGCATCGCTTACAACCTGACCAGGGTTATTTCCAGTCATTAACTGAGTGATCTGATCCAGTTTTTCTGTCAGCACACGGAAATCTTCCTGCATTTGACCAATACGCTGGCGTACATTATATCTCCGCTTTCTATTCGTCCTTGGGGACGAAGCTTGCGCATTATCAGACGCATCAGATTCAGTCTTACCTCTGGTTGCTTCCTGTCTAGGTACATTTTCCCTTGATTTAACCCACTGACCTCTAGGTACCCATTGCTTCCTAGATTGAAATTTACTTCCTGAATTTTCTCTGGCAAACCCTCTTTCCTGATCTGGCTTGGATTTTTCCCTTTGGGGTATGGAGTCACGCAATATTTCCGCATAACTCTTTTTGTGGGACTCAAATTTAATATCGCCCTTTTTAGCGTGAATTTCCGCTATTTCCTCAGGTGAGTTTTTCACTCTTTTCCCCTGAGTTCCTTCACTATATTCAAATACAGTAAATAGGGTCATACTTTCTTTTAGTACCCAATCCAAACCATTTCTCGGGTCATAATCTCTTGCCAAAATGACCTTTATTTTATTTGGCAATGCGTCATAAAATAATTGGATAAATTCAGGGTTTTCAAAATCTGGGTTTCTTTCAGCCAAGCTGTACGCATTTTTAAGGACTGAAAGAAATTCACGGGTGCTTTGATTAGGTCTGCATTTTAGAGTTAAAATTGCTCTTTTCACAGCTAGATTGGTACGGTGAGGCCCAAATTCAGATTTGACCTCAGAAACTACTTTACTCCATTTCCTTATACCAGATTCTTTCAAAGACTGGAAAAAATACCTATGTTTGCTTTCAAAGACCCATGGAATCAACTCAATTTTCTGAGCATCTGAATTTATTCCCATTATTTCCACAGCTTATTCAAACATATTCAAATGACCAATTATTTGTGATGATGCTTTAACATCAAAAATACCTACTGAGGTTCTCAAGAAATTAATAATTTTCGTTAAATCATTAACTTTATGATATTTCTTATTAGGCTGTGGCTGGCTAGAGTGATGTGATTTGGAATACTACTGTGTAAGAAGCTTTGCTCTTTTTTCATCATGAGATTTACTTTCACTTTTGCTTTCGCTCTGGGTTTTCAGATAAACAGAGCCGTCATCAGGTCTTATCAGTGATGTATGGCTTAAAGATTTCAAAGGGAACTTCTCTAACGAAGAATCTTTAACCCTTCGAACATCAGTTTCAACCTGACGTAACTCATCAGCGAATTTCTCATGTTCCCGTTTCATTCTCGCTAATTGTTTGTTTAGCCCCTTATTTAATTTGGATAATTGATCAATCTCATCTTGTGATTGATCTTTTTCTCTTGCATACACTTTTAATTCCATTATCATTCGTTCTGACTCATCTTTTAATTTATTTACGGTTTCATGCAAGTCACAATTTTTATTTTCTAATCTGTCTCTGGTTTCTTTGTCATCATTCAATCTCTTGTTCATTTCTGCGATCAAGTATATGCATTCAGGCACAATTTTTAAAGCAAACATTTCTTTGTCTTTTTTACTTGTGGCTGCACTTATCTTTCGCAAACACTCAAGAAAATTTGATTGATCTGACCAGATTGAACCAACATAATTCGATATATATGATTGCAATTCTTTTATCCATTCAAATAAATCGTCTGTGACGTGTAACTTGTCCTTTAGATAAGACATAACATCTATCAATATTATTTGATTAGTATGTATCTCTACATCTTCCTGAGTCTCAGATTCTGACTCTGACATTTTTACACTGTTTAGTAGATAACCGTAAAAACCACAAGTCAAAATACAACAAGGAATCAAAATATATATATATATTTTTATCTCTGTCTAATCAGACAATACTGACAATTATATTCCAAACAAAAACTACAATCTCGGTACAGCGCCTCCAATTTGTCAGATATAATCTCTGCACGTGAATACAACACGTTTATATATATTGGATTTATCAGCCAAGCCTCCAATATGTCTATATTGGACTTACTGGACCTACCTCGGCAGTTGTCTCCAATATATCAGGGATTATTATTTCATAAGAAATTTATACAAGACACAAATATCAATCGTTTATATCTCTTAGAAATTATCCTGAATTCTTTTAATTGTCTGTGTTTTGCTTTAAAAAATACAATAATCGGACAAAAATATATATATATTTATTACGTATACAAAAAAAGTTTCAAATCTCATATCATGAACAACAATTTATAAACCACACTCCATCAGCATATAAAAACTAGCTTCACAATATATGTATCTCCGGTTAGTAACTGCATATATGATTAATATCATTTACCTTATCAGTTAGTAACTAATACATAAATGGTTAATAAACATTTCTGCTTAATACAACATGCATTTCCCAGCAAACAATGTTTAACCAGCCAGCTCTTATAGATATATATATATATCTCTATGCTACATGTATCAACAAAAGATGAGCTAATTTAATAATAAGTAATAAAAACTTATTTAGTGAATCCTCCCCTAATCTCGAGAATTAAACTTCTAATATTTTGCTTTTTATTTTGTAGTTATATAATTCCTTGCTCATTAATTTTAATCACAGTAATTTCCAAATTCAATATATATATATTGGTATCATTCTTACAACATTTCTTTTAGGAATAAATCCTTATATCCACTTCTTCATATTCCCATCTGCAGATTAGAAATACGTGGAATTTTTGGATTTAACGGTATCTGAGAATCTCAGTCTAAGTTGTAAGAATATCTACAAATATATGATTACATTAATTCGTACATTAATTTCATACATTACCTGTCCAATCTGGATTTTGATAAGTCTGCCTTGGAATTTTCTATGTGATGCTTTGTTTTGGAATATGTGAAAATTATCGATATTAGATAATCAATGCATGTGAGTTAGAGATTTGGTTAGAATATTGATTGCCTCATGTCTTGGAATCTGCCTGCATCGTGATGTGAGTCTCTCTGCTGGAATCTCCCGACTCCCAGAGTGTCATGTCTAATGCATTGCGATGTGAGTCTCTCTGCTGAAATCTCCGACTTTCAGAATGTCATGTCTAATGCATTGCGATGTGAGTCTCTCTGCTGAAATCTCCGACTGCCTCACAAAAAAACCTTTGCCGCCTATTATAGCCAATTTGACGTCATGGTTAATTATTTTTACTATCCTCTAGAGGGCAGTATTGCACTTCTTATATTAATTCCAATTAATTCCACCATTTCTTTTAATATCTTATCTTGGGTCAAAAGGTCAGACTGACTAAACAAAAAAATCTCTCTCTCAGACACTAGACATAGTGTCTCCATCTGTCAAAATTATATTTATAGCTCTACTCCCTTTCGGTTTTACTTACTCAGAGTCCTTTCAGCTGAATTCTTTCCTGGTTAACTCACAGAATCTATTCTTTAGTAATTTTTATTATTTACCAAATATATACTATATTTTGGAGTATATTTCCTACACTGTAAATATAATAAAATATACCTTGATTATAAACATATATTTTGTGAATATAATTCTATATTACAGAATATTTTATCTTTTTCCTATACCCAAAAGACAAAATCTCTTTTGTTTTAGAACTTCAGACAAACCAATAAATTTACTTATGACATGTCTTAGCATTATCTCACATTCATTCTAGGTTCCTTCATGTCTGGGACTTCTTAAAAAAAAAACTTCACCCGGAAATGAACTCTGTATAAAAAAAAATCTCATTCATTTCTAAACCTAGAGAAAATAGAAAGAAAAACTGTCTTTCAAACAAAATGGCTACAGGCATCCATTTTAAAATTCTCTTTTGTGTGTAATATACCCGACACAGGGTAGCTATGACAAACATGACGGAGCGATACATTCACTTTCAATATCTACCCAACATACCCTGCCCCCCTGGAAGACCATTGAAGAAGCCGTGTCAATTGCGCCGACTTATAATACAAGGTTAGGTCAGGGACCGCTAGTCCACCACGTAATTTGGGACGGCGTAATATCCCTCTAGACACTCTCGGTTTTTTCCCTTGCCAAACATAACGGTAAAAGGCCAATTGGAGGTCAGGTAACATTGTCTGCAATAGGTAATGTGCGAAAAAGATACAGGAGTTTTGGGAGTGCTGTCATTTTGAGAGCATATATGCGACCCATCCAGGAGACAGAGTGAGAGGACCACTGTCGCAGCAGGGATTTAATATGTTTAATCATGTCAGGATAGTTAGCCTTGTAAAGTTTAGGGAGATGTGAGGTGAGATATTGCAGTCGTTGGGGGCACCATCGGAAAGTAAACAAATCTTTTAGGAGCGAGACTACATCCTGAGGTAATGAGACATTTAAGGCTTCCGATTTTGAAATATTAATTTTATAGCCAGAGAGGGCGCCAAAGGAGGAAAGACAATTGTAAAGATTTGGTAGTGAAATCAGAGGTCGAGTGATCGTGAGTAGAGCATCGTCTGCAAAAAGACCTAGTTTATAATTTATGTCACCCACTTCAATCCCTGAGATATCTGGGTGTTAGCGTATCTGTTCAGCCAGGGGTTCGAGGCAGAGGGCAAAAAGGAGTGGGGATAAGGGATAACCTTGTCGTGTACCGTTTAGAATGTCGAATGGCCGTGATTTCCCACCCATTACCGTGACGAAAGCCATTGGTGATGCATAAAGCGCACGAATACCCCCTATCATTTTGTCGCCAATGCCAAATCGTCTCAAGACTTCCCATAAGTATGTCCAGTCTACGCAATCAAAGGCCTTCTCGGCGTCAAGAGAAAGCAATAAAGCGGGTTGAATGGAAGAGTGAACCATAGAGATTAAATTGACCATGTGGCGTATATTATCAGGGGCTCCACGAGATGGTATAAAGCCGACCTGGTCTGGGTGTACTAAAAACGGTAGGTGATGGCTCAAACGTAATTCCAGGACCTTCGCGTAAATTTTCATGAGCAAGGATATTGGGCGGTAGCTAGCGCATGCTGAGGAGTCTTTTCCCTCTTTCGGTATTACCACAATAGAAGCCATTAACAGTTCCCGAGGTGGAATTCTGCCTTTCAAAAAAACATTATACATATTAGCCAGTAATGGGGCCAGTGTGATTCTAAACTTCTTATAGTACAGAGGGCTAAAACCATCTGGGCCTGGGGCTTTAGATATTTTAAGATCCTTCAGGACCGGGAGGACTTCCTCCGCGGTAATTGGGGTTGCCAATTCGTCTGCTTGGATCCGAGTTAACGAGCAGAGTGGCAATTGTCCTAGAAATGTGTGGATATTGTAGCTGTGGTATCGTCATAAAGTTTAGCATAATAACGTGCAAATTCTTACGCTATATCTGCTGGGACCACTGCGGGGGAGTCCCCAAGGCGCTGAATTTTTGCTATGGAATTACGCTTACGCAGAGCACGCAACTTATGAGCCAGCATGGCATCCGGTTTATTACCCTTCTCAACAAATAATTGACCAACCCGTCGAAGGTCTCCCAACGCCCTTTCTGTCTGTAGGGAGTTCAATTCCCCCCTGGCAGCTACTAGCTTATTCCAAATCAACGGATCAGGACTGATCTTATGTGAGCGCTCTAAATTAGCAAGGGTCGTGGTCAAATCAGACATTTGGGTGCGCAATCGTTTATGGTGGGCCGCCTGCAAACCTATCAACCGGCCTCGGAGGACAGCCTTGTGAGTAGCCCACAAGAGGTCCGGCTGATAAAGTGTGGGGTTATTATCCTGCACGAAATTCAATAAAGCTAAATCGAATTCAGTCACAACATCCGGTCTAAGCAACAATGCATCGGGAAGGTGCCAGGGAGGGCGAGAGACGCCCAATGATCCATCAGCCAGCACCATGCTAACAAGTGCGTGATCCAACCAGGTGATCTCATGGATCCATGCGGATAACACAGCTCTCGCGGCTCAATGTGGGATGAAAACAAAATCAATACGCCTATAAGTCGTGTTGGGATGCGAATAAAACGTGGAGTCTTTTGTTGTCGGATGAAGTAGGCGCCATGTATCCACTAAATGTGCTTGGGTCAACAAATCTTTAAGGAGGGACCGATTAGGGTGAGAATCAGACTGAGTAGGGGGAGAGGATCTATCCAGAACCAAATCAAGTATTGAATTAAAGTCGCCCCAATGATCACCTCCCCCCCCCAGGGAAGGGTTCTAGCAGAGTCAGGAGACGATCATAAAAGTCTGGGTCCCCTGTATTAGGAGCATAAGCATTTAAAATCGATATCGGACTATTATCTAGTGTGCCCTGGAGAAAAAGAAACCTGCCATCTTTATCCAATACTTTTTTACGGAGCACAAAATTAATACGGGAGCGAAAGAAAACAGAAACACCTCGATGCTTAGTATCAGCGCAAGCATGATAATGCAAAGGGAAACATTTATCAAAAAACCTTGGGGATTTGCCTTTTGCGAAGTGCGTCTCCTGGAGGAGGAGGACATCCGCTCCCAGAGAGACGTAAGACCGCATTGCTTTGCGCCGCTTCACTGGGTTAATAAACCCTTTCACATTATGCAAAATTACATGCAACAGCATTGATGGGGAGAAAAGGGGGAAGCACCAGAGAGGCACCAATCCCCACCTGACTCTGGAAAATCAGAAGAGACGAGGCAAGTTGTATCGGCAATGGGAAGCGGAGGACACCCGTACAGAATATCAAAACAATTCTAATGAAACTCAACAACATTTTACCTGACCTTACGAGACCTTGATTAAAAAGCAAAGAAAAAAAACCAAAGATGTCTGCAAAAAGAGAGAAACAAAAAAAAAGGAAAAGAAAAAGGAAAATAGAAAAAAAAAAGCATAAACATACAAAAGGTTGGATTGAAAAAAGAAACCATCCAACTAAGATCCCTGCAGTCAGGGAAACAGTCTCGGACTCCATCCAAAACCCGAAGTGACCCACTCCGGGGGAGGACCGAGAAAATCAGAAAATGTACCGTCTGGGGGGGTGGTCAGCGACATTCGCCAAGTGACACCACGAATGTCCATGTCCTGGCCGAATCCAGATGGAGCCTCTTCATCCCCAATAAGTTACTCCAGGAAGACTTACATAAGTCCCGTATCTTGTAGCCAAAAGAAGGAACAGTAAACCGTCGTGTTGCAGGAGTGCCAACAGTCAAGAACCAACCGTCCATGTAATAGTGACCAGACGCAACCAGAGGTTCCAGAAAGATCATGTGCGGCGAAGCCTCATCTGCAGTTACTAATTTGCGCTGTAATGCTGTCACGGGATGGCCCAGCACCCTCAGCCAGGGGCGGTGCAGTGACAGTGGGGACATGGACACTTGGGTGTGGTGGCACGCACTCCGTTTACCAGTTTTTATTTAGATGTGACATTGTGTGGTGTTAATAAAGTGTTCCCCGTTGGTTTATGGTGTAATGACTTTTCCCTTTGTTTGCCTTGCTCGCCGCCATTTTCCGATTCGTGTGGCGCAGTTGGAATTCTCGTTTCGGAAAATGGCCGATTCGAACCATCCGGTTCGAATCGTAAAATGGCCGATTCGGACCATCCGGTCCGAATTGGTGACTCCCTGAAGGCCAAGGGCCAATGGGTCCGGGGAGGGCGGGCAAGGAGTCCCATTGTATTCTAATTGTGTGCAGAGGTAATAAATGCTTGGACTGTAAATAAAAAAGCGAGATTCTGCAGTACATTCAGCTCTGACTGGTGTGTCTTTATTCTCCGCCGTATTTTCGGATCTGAGTGTCCCCCGCGGCCTCAGAGTACGGTGCCCACTCGGATACGATCCGAATCGAGCGCTCTGACCCTGCAGCGAGTATCAGGGCAGAGGCGCTGCTCAGGAAGATTCGATCGGAGGAAGACGGAGATCCGAACCGAACGGCCCCGCCGGGAACCGCGCTTCGGCATTGCGGTAAGACCCGAACTCTCCACTGGTCCCGCCAGATCCGAACCTCCCTCCCATACCGATCCGAAGCCCTCCAGTTCCGATCCGACCCGTCATCCCTTCCCGACTCGAAACCTTCACCGCCCAAGATCCGAAGAGACACCCGCCCCCGGATCGGAAACGTTTCCCGCATAAGATCCGAAACGTTTCCCCATAAGATCCGAATCTTTCTCCGCGGCTGCTAGGGCCGATTCCCACAGGCGTCCCACACCCGCCAGGTCAGGGAACCAGTTGCTCGGGACGCTGAGTGCTGCGCGCCTCAGTGGTCGGACTGGTTCCAGGCAGGGGTCCCCTCCACCGCCCGCTAACCCTACCCTAGGGTCACGCCAGGCCGCACGAGACGCCGAGTGTGCGCCACTCGGTAGTCGGGCCAGCGGTAAGCGACGGGGTCACGCAGATAGAGCACACCCGCAGGCGGAACAACATCTCCATTCCGTCATACTGGTGGCAGCGGTGGATAGCTCTCTGCAGACCCCAGGGGGACCCTCATCATGATCAAGTATACTGCCTACAAGCGGGACGTCCTGCGTGGGATGCTGGAGAATCGGGGCGGTGTCCCGGGCTCCAAGAGTCGGGAGACTCTGATAGAGGAGTTGAGGAGAATAGACCAGGAGGAGGCGTTCGCGGCGTTGCCCGCGGACCCAGTGCCGGCTGCCGTTCCCGCTGAGGCCGAGGATAGCGAATTCTGCCGGAAGATGCGGGAGCGGATCTCCATGATGGGTCCGGCCCCATCGGAAGCTGAGATGAGGAAGCTGGGTCGGGAACTCGGACAGGAAGAGGAGAGGGAGAGAGAGCGGGTGCACGAACTGCGGCTGGCCGAAGTGCGAAGCCGGCGGAGTAGCCGCTCGCCATCGGACCGATACGCCGGGCGGAAAGTGCCGTTCCAGGCGTTCAAGGAGTTCCGGGAAGCCGAGGAAGAGATCGAAAGCTATCTTCAAGACTTTGAGCGCCTGTGTCGGGTGCATGACGTGCACCGGGCCGACTGGATTCGGATCTTGGCGAGTAAGCTGACCGGCCGGGCCGCCGAGGCCTATCGTACGGTGCCGGACGACGAGGCCACCAGCTACTCGCACGTCAAGCAGGCGCTGCTGAGTAGATATGCCGTGACCCCGGAAGCTAGCCGGACGAAGTTCCGGAATTCTCGCCGGCCCAGTGGCGCCACCCACGTGGAGTGGGCCCATCGGCTGCAGAGGGACCTGCGCACCTGGCTCTCGGGAAGCCAAGCGGAGACGGTGGCCGAGATCACCCAACTGCTGCTGCTCGAGCAGTTCTTCGAGCACACACCCTCCGCTATCCGAGAGTGGGTGCGCGACAAGAAGCCCCATACGGTGCAACAAGCGGCCACCTGGGCCGACGAGTACACGGACACCCGGAAGTTGCCGGGGGGGGAGCGGACCCTGGCCAGCCGTCCCGTGTTACCCGCCCACTACCCCGCCACCTCCACACACCGCGGTCCGGGCGCCTGTAGCACGGGCTCCCAGCCGGCCCACCAACATGGCTAACGTCCGCTGTTACGGGTGCAACCAGAAGGGGCACTACAAACAACATTGCCCCAACCGCCCGGAATTGACCCGGCCGCCGGCAGGCCAGCGCCGGCGGCCCATTGTTGCGACGCCGGAGCTCCGTGGCCGGAGGCCCCGGAGGAATGGTGGGAGCAGTTGCACGAAGCCGACCCCGTGCAAGCCGCCGCGGATGACAACCGCCGACACCACCGCCAGGCGGTGTGGATAAATGGGCGGCCTGCTGAGGGGCTGCGAGACTCCGGGGCTACCATCACCCTGGTCCGGCCTCACTTGGTCCCGCCAAGCGACCGCCTGCAGAGCACTGTAGCAGTACGGGTGGCGGGAGGAAAAGTGCTCCGGCTCGAGACGGCTCGGGTGCACCTGGACTGGGGGAATGGGGAGAAGGAGGTGCGGGTGGGGTTGCTGAGACAACTGCCGGCCGAGGTGCTCCTGGGGAATGATTTGGGGCAGCTCATTTCCGCTTACTCCACAGATGCAGCTACCCCGGTAACCACTAGGCAACAGAGCCGACGACAAGACAGGGGCGCTCCGAATGGGACCCAGGTGAGACCTCCACCACCATCATCCGACCTCCCAAACCGCCCAACCTCCCAAACCCCCGACCTCCGACCCCCCCAACCATTCCCGACCTCCCCGACCCTCCCGACAGCCCAAAACCCCAGGCCCTTCCCAACCTCCCAGACAGCCATCACCTCCCCGACCTCGACGGGACCGATTCTTTCCCCTCCGCCTGTCCTCCCTTCCCCGTGGAGTACCCCGGAGACGCTGCGCCACCAGACGCAAACCGACCCCACATTACAGGGCTACCGGGACCGAGCTGGTCAGGGCTTGGACGGTCAGGGGAAAGACAAGGTGGAGTGGGAGGATGGGCTGCTGTACCGTTACACCGTGAGGGAGGGGCCAAGAAGAAGCAGATTCCGCAGAAGCAGCTGGTGGTGCCGCAGGGACCCAGCAGGAGCTTCTGCGCTTGGCCCACGACATCCCCTTGCAGGTCACTTAGGCCAGAGTAAAACCGGCACAGGTTGGCGCGCGCGTTCTACTGGCCTCGCCTTAGCAACGACACCCGCGATTATTGCCGCACCTGCCCGGTTTGCCAAAAGCTGGGAAGGCTGGGGACCATCCGAAGGCGCCCTTGCGGCCCATGCCCATTATCCAGGAGCCCTTTAGCCGGGTGGCGGTTGACATCGTAGGGCCGTTGCCACGGCCCAGTGCCACCGGTAAGAGGTATATTCTTACCGTAGTGGACTATGCCACCCGGTACCCCGAGGCTGTGGCCTTGGCCAACATCCAGGCGGACACCGTAGCAGACGCGCTCCTCAGGGTGTTCACGAGGGTAGGGTTTCCCCGAGAAATCCTATCCGATCAGGGTACCCAGTTTACCGCTGAGCTCACCCAACAGCTCTGGCGTCTCTGTGGCGTTAAGGCGCTGCACAGCGCCCCGTATCAACGGGCTGTGCGAGCGGTTCAATGGGACCCTGAAGCAGCTCATCCGGGCCTTCGTGCATGAGAACAGGGACTGGGAGAAGTATCTTCCCCACTTGCTGTTCGCCTACCGGGAGGTTCCGCAGGAATCCACCGGGTACTCGCCCTTTGAGCTGCTATATGGACGCCGGGTGCGAGGTCCTCTGGATCTGGTTAGGGCTCAGTGGGAGGGGGCGCCGGAGAGAGGACGGAGTTCCGTGGTGGAGTACGTCCTGAAGCTGCGGGAGCGCTTGGCGGACCTCCAGGGGTTCGTGCAGGAGAACATGGAGACGGCCCAGGCAGCAGAAGGCGTGGTACGATCGCGCTGCGTGCAGCCGCTCGTTCTGTGTGGGACAGAAGGTTCTGGTGTTAAAACCACAGCGGCAGAACAAGCTGCAGGCGGCCTGGCAAGGTCCTACAAGGTGGTAACCCAGCTGGGGGATACCACCTATGTGGTTGTGAGCTGCGCGGACACCAGAATCCAGCGGACGTTCCACGTCAATATGCTGAAGGCCTTCCATGAGCGGCCAGAGTCGGTGGACGCCATATGCGCGCCGGCGGCCGAGGAGATGGAACCCTTTCCCTTGGAGGAACTCCGGGGGTAGCCAAGCAGCCTTCCGGGGTGGAGCAGGTGCAGTTGGGGGAGGAGCTAGGGCCCGAGAAACAGGCGCAGGCGTGGCAGCTGCTTCTCGCCTATCCGGGGTTTTCTCGGCCCTCCCGGGATATACGGACCAGGCCGTCCATCAGGTGGACACACCCGGTCAGAAACCACTCCGACAGCCCGCCTACCGGATCCCGGAAGCAGTCCGCGAGTCCATGCGGGCCGAGATCCGGGAGATGTTGGAGCTGGGGTCATTGAGCCGTCGGCCAGCCCATGGGGGTCGCCCGTGGTCCTGGTGCCCAAAAAGGACGGTACAACCAGGTTCTGCGTCGACTATCGGCGGATAAACGACTGTACCGTTACGGACCCTTATCCGATGCCCCGAGTCGACGAGTTGCTAGACCAGATCTCGGGGGTCATTTTCTGACCACGGTGGATCTGTGCAAGGGGTATTGGCAGATTCCCCTTGCCGAGGAGGCGACCCCGAAGTCGGCCTTCATCACCACCGTTCGGCCTGTACCAGTTTCGAGTCATGCCGTTCGGGATGAAGAACGCCCCTGCTACCTTCCAGCGGTTAATCGATCGCCTCCTCGATGGCCTCCAGGGATTCGCTTGCGCGTACCTGGATGATATAGCCATCTATAGCCAGACCTGGGAGGAACACCTGGACCATGTAGGGACTGTCCTGGGCCGGATTAGGGACGCCAACCTGACCCTGAAGCCGGAGAAGTGTAGGGTGGGGATGGCCGAGGTGCAGTATCTGGGCCACCGGGTGGGGTGCGGGATACAACGGCCGGAGCCGCGAAGATAGAGGCTATCCTGGATTGGCCCACCCCGGTGACCAAGACCCAGGTCCTGGCCTTTCTGGGTACCCGGGGGTACTACAGAAAATTTGTACCCCATTACAGCGACCTGGCCAAACCCTTGACTGATCTGACCAAGAAATCCTGCCCCGCAAGTCCTGTGGTCCCGGAGTGCGAACAGGCCTTCCGGCAGCTGAAGGCCGCCCTGACCCAAGCGCCCCTGCTGGCAGCTCCCAACTATAAAAACGTTTTATTGTCCACACAGACCGCGTCCATGTTCGGACTGGGAGCTGTCCTGAGTCAAGTGGGGACGACGGGGGGACCATCCGGTGGCGTTTATTAGCCGGAAGCTGTTGCCACGAGAGGTGGGGTATGCTGCAGTGGAGAAGGAGTGGCCTGGCCCTGGTCTGGGGAAGAGCTCCAACCCTACGTCTACGGTCCTTCACCGTGATGACCGACCATAACCCTTGGTATGGCTCAACCGAGTGGCGGGGGAGAACGGCCGCCTGCTGCGGTGGAGCCTGGCTCTCCAACCCTTCAACTTTTCCATCCAATATCGGCCCGGGTCGCAGACGGTAACGCAGATGGGTTATCGCGACAGTCGGCCCGGGAACAGGGATTGGGAGGCCCGACTACCTCGGTACGACGGTGGGGTCCAATCGAGTGCGTCGGACCTTGGGGAGGGGGAGGAGTGTCACGGGATGGCCCAGCACCCTCAGCCAGGGGCGGTGCAGTGACAGTGGGGACATGGACACTTGGGTTGTGGTGCACGCACTCCGTTTACCGTTTTTTATTTAGATGTGACATTGTGTGGTGTTAATAAAGTGTTCCCCGTTGGTTTATGGTGTAATGACTTTTCCCTTTGTTTGCCTTGCTCGCCGCCATTTTCCGATTCGTGTGGCGCAGTTGGAATCGTTTCGGAAAATGGCCGATTCGAACCATCCGGTTCGAATCGTAAAATGGCCGATTCGGACCATCCGGTCCGAATTGGTGACTCCCTGAAGGCCAGGGCCAATGGGTCCGGGGGGCGGGCAAGGAGTCCCATTGTATTCTAATTGTGCAGAGGTTAAATGCTTGGACTGTAAATAAAAAAGCGAGATTCTGCAGTACATTCAGCTCTGACTGTGTGTGTCTTTATCTCCGCCGTATTTTCGGATCTGAGTGTCCCCCGCGCCTCAGAGTACGGTGCCCACTCGGATACGATCCGAATCGAGCGCTCTGACCCTGCAGCGAGTATCAGGGCAGAGGCGCTGCTCAGGAAGATTCGATCGGAGGAAGACGGAGATCCGAACCGAACGGCCCCGCCGGGAACCGCGCTTCGGCATTGCGGTAAGACCCGAACTCTCCACTGGTCCCGCCAGATCCGAACTCCCTCCCATACGATCCGAAGCCCTCCAGTTCCGATCCGACCCGTCATCCCTTCCCGACTCGAAACCTTCACCGCCAACAAGATCCGAAGAGACACCCGCCCCGGATCGGAAACGTTTCCCGCATAAGATCCGAAACGTTTCCCCATAAGAGCCGAATCTTTCTCTCCGGCTGCTAGGGCCGATTCCCCAGGCGTCCCACACACGCCAGCGTCAGGAACCCGCCTTGTCAGGAACGCAGGACCGCCGCCCGCGCTGAGTGCTGCGCGCCTCAGTGGTCGGACTGATTCCAGCAGGGGTCCCCTCCACGCCGCTAACCCTACCCTAGGGTCACGCCAGGCCGCACGAGACGCCGAGTGTGCACCACTGTAGTTGGCCAGCGGTAAGCGACGGGGTCACGCAGATAGAGCACACCCGCAGGCGGAACAACATCTCCATTCCGTCATAATGCAAACAAAATTCAAGTTGTAGGAGATGAGGAGCGACGACGCTGTTCTTTAGGGGAGGCCTGAGACCATTCGGTCTCCATTCTATGCATTGGCGAAAGTCTGTTTTGTGGCAGGGAAGATTGCAATCCAGCCAAGCCCAGGGCAACGGTCTGCTCGTTGAAGGTCGTCCAAAATATGCGTAGTTCTGTGGTGGGAACCCCACCGCATCAATTTCGGCCCTGACTGCTGCCAGCCCCTCCTGAATATCACCGCGAATGTCCACATGAAAGGTGGTGAGCAGCCGCTCAATGTCCCCATGCATAGCTGGGCTGCTGTCAGGCGTGTGCGGAGTGGCGGCCGCCATCTTAGGGGAGGCGGAGGGTTCAGGCTCTGGCGTGCGGTCACTGAAAAAGGAAGCGAGGTGGCCCGGAGGTTGGGGCTTCTTCGCTATGGGGGGCAACTCCTGGTACCTGAGGCTGTCTGGGAGCCGAGGAGACCACTCAGGGTCAGGTAGGTGAGAGGAGGACTGCAAGATCGCTGCTGTTAGCTTGAGATATGTGAAGAGCTCTGGGATCACGCGGCCATCATGGTCAGCTGCCGGACCCGCTCCCCCTTCATACCATTTTAATATGATTATATAAAGTTGTGCAATGCATATTTAAAAGCTTCTTGATCCAAGGAGAAATCTGCAATTCTGGGGTCAAGAAGGAATTTTTTCCCAGTGTGTTGCATATTGGCGAGTAGGGATGAGCTGTTCAGTTCGATCGGTTCGCATCGAACATCGCCTGTTCGCGAACTACGAACATTTCCGCGTGTTCGCCGCATGTTCGCCCACAATGCACCACAATGGACCACAATCCACTTTTCCACTTACCTGAAGCTTGTAATTGGCTACAACCTTGCACCTGACCACTGGTCAGGTGCAAGACAGGTTCAAGACTATGCCAATCACGGCTCAGAGTCCTGATTGGGCAAATTTTGACCAATCATGGGCTCACAGAGCTAAGTCCCGCAGCACACTATATAAGGCTTCACACAGCACTTCAGCACGTGTTTTAGAGGAGATTGTTGTTGTGTTAGTGTGTGTTCTCACTGTCAGTCTGCCACCAGCTACTGGGGGGGTCTCATTTCTACAAAATATCTGGGAATTGTTCTAATCCGTGTGTTCTCACTGCCACCAAGTATTTTGGGGGTCAGTAATTTCTACAAAATATCTGGGAATTGTTCTAATCTGTGTGTTCTCACTCCCAGAAACTATTTTGGCGGTCAGTAGTTTCTACAAAATATTTGGGAATTGTTCTAATCTGTGTGTTCTCACTCACTGCCACCCTGTATTTTGGGGGCCAGTAATTTCTACAAAATATTTGGGAATTGTTATAATCCGTGTGTTCTCACTCACTGCCACCCAGTATTTTGGGGATCAGTAATTTCTACAAAATATCTGGGAATTGTTCTAATCTGTGTGTTCTCACTCCCAGCAACTATTTTGGGGTCAGTAATTTCTACAAAATGTTTGGGAATTGTTATAATCCGTGTGTTCTCACTGCCACCCAGTATTTTGGGGGGTCAGTCATTTCTACAAAATATTTGGGAATTGTTATAATCTGTGTGTTCTCACTGCCACCCAGTATTTTGGGGGGTCAGTAATTTCTACAAAATATCTGGGAATTGTGGTAATCTGTGTCTTGTCACTGGCTGCCAGCTATCATGGTGTCTCACTGAGTTATATCAGAGTTCTGGAAATCTTTAATCTTTATACCAGAGTTGAATCAGAGTTCTGCAGCATATCTCCAATTTTTATAACAGAGTTGAATCAGAGTTCTGTATATATTTAATCTATAAATCACTCACCATGTCAGAAAGATCAAAAAGGACAGGCAGACGCTCCCAGGCACAGATAAGAGGGCAAGCAGCCTCTGTGTCGGGGGGCTGTGCCTCTGGTCATGGTGGACGTGGTGCATCCTCTGCAGGGGCAGGCTTGTCCTTTCTAACTGGTGCTGGCCGTCTTAAGCAGCAGCAACATACAGAGGATTTGGTGGATTGGCTAACAAGGCCATCCTCATCCTCCGAGTCCTCTGCCAGCCAGGCTTGTAGTGGTTTACAGTCCATCTCAGCTGCCAAAGCATCTAATGCAGCCTCCATGTCCACAGCTACTCCTGCCGTAGCCTCGCTATCACACACGGAGGAGTCAGCTGAATTGTTTGATTACAATGAGAGTGACATGCTGCTTGAGGATGCGCAGCAAGTACAGTGCTCTGATTCAATCTCTGAGGTTGAGGGGAATATAATCAACGTAGAGGAAGGGGGTGCCAGTGATGACACACAAATAACTGGCACTCATGTTGCCCCAGCAGCTGCAGCATACTGCCAAGTTGGCTCCAGTGACGAGGAGATATGGGGTGATGACAATGATGATGAGGTCACTGACTCCACCTGGGTGCTTGATCGAACAGAGGAGTCAAGTGAGGAGGAGGAGGCACAACAAACACGAGGCACAACGTCCTCTATGACAAATCATAGCACTAGCCAGTGAAAGGCATCAGATGTCAGAGCTGCTGAGGTGCACAGCGCTGTTGTCTCAAAGCACACATCCAGGAACTCTGCTGTCTGGGAGTTCTTTAAGAAATGTGCAGCAGACCCCACCGTTGCTATTTGTAATATGTGTCAGATGAGGCTCAAGCGTGGGAAAGACACCGGACGCTTGGGTACCACGTGCTTGAGGCGAAATATGAACACCTGCCACGCATCCCTTTGGCGCAAAACATTGCGTAGGTCCTCCTCACCTGTCTCTACCCCCACTATATGTCCTGCCATGTCATTGACTCCAACCTCCACTGACAGGGATGATGCTACAGTAATGGATGTACCAGGTCCTTCCTCACAATGTGACAGCATCCCATCAGCTGAAGATTTATGCAGTCAGATTACGTTGCCCCAGCTGCTGCAGCGTAAGAAAAAATATAGTCCCAACCATCCCCAAGCACAGCGTTACTCACATTGCAGCTGCTGCCTTTCCAGCTGGTGGACTCTGCTCCCTTCCGTGAATTTGCTGAATGTGCTGTACCACAGTGGCAGGTTCCAAAATGCCATTACTTTTCACAGAAAGCCATTCCAGCACTATACCAGCACGTGGAAGACAATGTTATCGAGTCATTGGGAAAGTTAGTCAGCAGCATGGTGCATGTGACTTTAGACACGTGGTCCAGCAAGCATGGACAGGGCCGTTACATTTCCTTCACAGCAAAATGGGGAACTCTGATTACAGCTGGGAGGGATCCAAGACAGGGCTCTGTGCTGGAGCTTGTTCATCCACCACGCCTCCAGAAAGCTGCTTGTATGAAGTCTGTCTGCTCCACCACAACCTCTCCCTCTTCCTCCTCCTGCTTCTCTGTCTCTGGCGAAGTGGCAGTTAAACCGAGTTTAATTGGCAGGGGCTACACAATGGCTCAAGCAAAAAGATGCCATACTGTGCTTGAGCTGGTTTGTTTAGGGGACAAGAGCCACACCGGGCCAGAAATTCTGTCAGCTCTGCCGGGGCAGGTACAGAGATGGTTAACACCACGCCAGCTTCAGCTGGGAATGATCGTCTGTGATAATGGCAGCAACCTTCTCTCCGCTCTACACCTGGGTAAGTTGACACATGTACCATGCCTAGCACATGTCCTAAATCTGGTGGTACAGCGTTTCCTAACCAGGTACCCAGGGCTGGCAGAGCTTCTCAGCCAGGCCAGAAAAGTCTGCAGCCACTTCAGACGGTCATTCCCAGCAAGTGTTCGCCTGGCAGAAATTCAAAGAGAATTACACCTTCCTACAAACCGTTTGATCTGTGACATGCCCACCAGGTGGAACTCGACATTAGCAATGCTGCAGCATCTGCACAAGCAGCAGAGGGCCATCAACGAGTACCTGTGTGAGTATGGCACAAGGACAGGTTCAGGTCAACTTGTTCCCCCCCGCAGTGGCTGATGATCAAGGATGCATGCACTGTACTGTCACCATTTGAGGAGGCAACGAGGATTGTGAGCAGGGACAGTGCATGCATCAGTGACACAATTCCTTTAGTGTTCCTAAATACAAAAAGTGGTAGGTAGCGCTGATTAATGGTGATAGGAGATCGCTGATACACCTGAATGGTCCTTGTTTCTCGACCATCAACAGATAACAGAAGAAAATGGAAGTGGTGTAGCGATGTCTATGTCCTTTCACAAAATGGAATCAGAGTCACATGAATTGTATTCTTAGGCTTCTCTTCTTTAGTGTTCCTCAAAGAAAACACAAGAAATACATCATAGTGCGACCTGTCAGTATAGCACATACTTGTGGATGAATAATTGCACTCACAAGTAATAGAACCCTCCTGGTTCTGGATAGTATGCCTTAGGGATGTTATCGGCTTCCCAATTGCCCTTTCAGACGAGGTTTACTTGATCCAATGGAGGATCCAAGGTGGAATAAGTTCTGTATCTCCAAATTCCAAAGATATAGGGTTCCCCCCAAAAATATTTACAGGAAGACAGAAGATCTCCTCTAAGTGTTCACTTTGAAGGCTTCACTTAGAAGGCTTGACAAGAAGGAGCTAGATGTGGCTCTAGAGGCAGAGCAGCGGGAGGAAGAGAAGGCCACAGTCTTTATGCCGACAGCATTCCTGCGGGTCCTCAGATCAGACAGGAGAAGGATGAAGAGGAGGAGGAATATTTAATTTGTGGGGGCATTCTGGGAGGAGGAAGTGCACGATGGGGTCATCCTCATTGACCAGGAAGACTCGGAAGCTAATGCCACCTCTAACCTATGCTGCATGGGCTCCCTTATCTTGCAAAACCTGCTAAAGGACCCCAGGATTCGTGCTGTCAAGGAGAGGGATCATTACTGGTTGGCAAACCTTCTTGATCCACAATACAAGGGTAAAGTTGCAGAGCTCATCCTGCCTGCACAGAGGGAGGACCGGATGAAAAAACTTGAGGACGCTCTAAAGCGACACTTGTGTAACACCTTTCCAGGCACTGGTAGGTTATCAAGTGATGACACAGGTGCTTCTGAGGCTGCGGCTGATCAGAGTAAGAGCGGTGAAGGCCGGGGCCGCTTGACTGATGCCTTTTTACATTTTTTTAGTCCACGACGCCCAGGGACGTCAAATGTATGCACCCATTGCCAGCGTCTTCACCATATGGTGCAGGACTACCTAGGGGCAAGGGCAGACCTGGATACCTTTCCAGCAGATGATCCACTGGCTTACTGGGTGTTGAGAATGGATCACTGGCCAGGTTGCCCTTCATCCAGCGTGCTTTCTGAAAGGACGTTCAGTGCCGCTGGAGGTTTTGTCCCAGACAAAAGAGTGCGTCTGTCCACTGACTCTGTAGACCAGCTGACATTTATAAAAATTAATCAGTCCTGTATCAGCAGCTATCAATCCCCTGATGCTGATGTAACTGAATAGATCAGGGATCTCTTCTGCATTCCCAAAACCTCCACCACTGCACTCTTCCACAATACCACAAAGGGGTTACGGTTTGAAGGCACTTGCTGCCACCAAAGGCAAAATATTTGGGTGCACTGAAACCTGTACCAGATTTATATCATTTTAATATTTGACCCCAGGGTCAAACCATGCACTCTTCCACAATACCACAGAGGGGTTACTTACGGTGTGAAGGCACTTGCTGCCACCAAAGGCACAATATTTGGGAGCACTGCCACTGACGCCTATACCAGATTCATATCATTTTAATATTGGACCGCAGGGCCCAACCTTGCACTCTTCCACAATACCACAGAGGGGTTACGGTGTGACGGCACTGTTGCCGACACTAAAGGCCCAATTTTAAAGCACCTATTGTTACTTTCATCCAAAGCCTGTATAAGTTTCACCATAATTTAGCCAAAGAAATCACTAAACTTGTTCTGCGCGTCCTAAAAGGTCTCCTCTTTTAATACAGACTGCCGCCCCAAGCAGTTGTTTATGAATAGATTAAAGGAAAACCGTTTGCCGTCATTTGAAATGTTATTTTTTTGTTTTTAAATGTTTCTATACATCCTACAAATCCGCCACTTCACGGGCAGGTTATGGGGACCTCCTAAGCACAATATTTGATGGAATTTTTCGTTTTTATTTTTAACCCTTATTTCATGGAAAACTCACTGGTCCTTTAAAAACTTATTTTTTAAATATTTTTTTTTTATATTTGAATGTTCTATTATTTCAATCAGTAAAATGGGATACAAAAAGAAAAAGGGGAAGGAACAATAGCTTACATTAATGTGGAAGGTTCGGTACATTTTATTATAGCGATGATGTTAAACCGCGATATTCAATAAAAAAAAAAAGAAATTGCTCTACAGAATGGCAAAGATATGGAAACATCACATCGAGTTATTTAACAATCAACCGAACTTGTCTCGGAAGAAGAGACATAACGGGGAAGGAATGGAGAAAGGGAAAGAAAAGGACAAAAATAGAGAAGGGAGAAAAGCAAAGAAGAAGAAAAGGGGGAAAGGAACCAGGTGGGGTGAGACATCAGAAACCGCCAACAGTGTTATGAGAACTTCAATCAACAGGTCTATACCGTTCGGTAGAAAAACAGGTGGAGGGGACCTTGGGACTGCAGAGGAGCCGGGTAATAGGTGATGGTCGTAAGATTATGGGAGCTTCGTGCCTATGGTTTTAGTAGTTTGATATATTAGGTGATCTTGCCACAGTGACCTTGTATTGGGGAGGTGAGATGGAAATGTGATCGGGCCAGGGCCTCAGAGAATGCTAGATCGGAGATCATTTTAGTCAGAGAGGGTAGAGAGGGGGATATTGTATTTTTCCAGAGTCTGGCGATAAGGAGGTAGCAAAAGGATACAATTATACAAAACAATTTTCGTTGTCTCAACATTTTCCTCACGTCATCTGGGAGGAGTCCTAGGAGGTAGTGTATTGGAGAGAACGGGACCTTAACGCCAAAAACCTCATCAACAAACAACGCCACTTGGATCCAGAACGGTTGAAGCATTGGGCAAGACCACCAAACATGTAGCATCGTCCCTCGCGCCGCAAGACAGCGCCAACAGGTATCAGGAACATTTTTGTTAAAGTGGCAGTCCCTAACAGGTATTAAGTACCATCTGTACACCTTACGACGTGTCTCAAAAATTGAAATACACATTTAGATGCACTTTTATTGAATAAAAATATATGGGTCCACTGTTCTAGCGTAATATGCATGTTTAACTCGGCTTCCCAAGCCGTTTGAAAAGTGTGTTTGGGCAATCCCATTGTGGACATCAATTGACGGTAACAAAGGGAAATGAACTTGGTAGTTTGTGAAGGATATACTGTAAAAGTTTCAAATGGTGTGAGTAGATGGGTGTTTGTCGAAAAAGAATTAAGCGTTCCTAGTGTTTTCATGTAGGACATTAGTTGAAGGTATGAGAGAAACGCCTGAGAAGGTATTCCATGAGTAGTCTGCATTTGAGCAAAGGAGATGACGGAGGAGTTTTTGAAGAATTGGAACACATGCATGACTCCGTGGTGAGTCCATGGTTTAGGGTTAAAAAAGGGAATCACGTAGGTCAAAACGTTTGCTGGGTTGGCGAGGTGAAGAAGTGAAGGCGCGGACATGTTGGTCCCAAATAGTGATGTACCATCTAGTTATCTGAAGAGCTGTTGGGAGAGGAGGTCTGGATTTAAAGGGGGTGAAAAGTAGGCTGGGATTGATACTGATTGAATGTAAGTCCATAACGGCTGGTGTACAAGAAGGGATTCGCTCAGGGAGGCTATGGCTGCTGCCTTGTGGTATGCCATTATCTGAGGGAATTTGAGTCCTCCATCCGCAGGTGGGGATGACAGGACCTTGAACGGGATGCGTGGGCGTTTTCCGTTCCATATATAGGAAGAGATGTCTCGGTTACATTAAGTAAAGTCCTCGGAATGGGAACGGGTAGCATGCGAGATACATATAGTAATTTGGGCAGAATCGTCATCTTAACAGCTGACGCTCTGCCCAACCAGGACAATCTCACCGACCTCCACCGTAATAGTAGCGACTTCGTTTCAGCGAAGACTTTCTTGTGGTTGGTAGATAGTATATCCTCGAACTTCCCTGGAAGCGTTATGCCTAAGTATTTTACACCCTGGTCGTTCCATGCGAAAGAATAGCAAGCTTTTATAGACCTTAGGTCGGCAGGGGGAAGTCCTAGTGCTAGTGCTTGTGTTTTAGGGAGGTTGATGGAGTGATATGAGACAAGGCCATAATCGTGTAGTGCGGCATGTAGGGAGGGCAGATATTCTATTGGGTCAGTGATTGTTATAAGGATATCATCCGCAAAAAGGTTTAGTTTAAATGTCTGGGGACCTATTTGTATCCCACGTATGAGGTCATTGTCACGGTGGCCCCCGCACCCCCCCGGCGCCTGGCAGCAGCTTCCTCGCTGCTCGCTGGCCAGGCGCCGAGTGATATTGCGGTCGCTTCCGCACACGTGGGATGCCGGGGGGGGGCCTGGCGGCGAGACGCGGACCCGCCGGGTTTAAAGCCCAGACTCACAGAGACGCCGGTGCCCTGACGTGGTAGTTACTTCCCGCAGAGCTCTTGTATATTTTGGCTAACTAACGATTCTGTGTATGACCCTTGGCATTGGCAAACTAACGATTCTGTGTATGACCCTTGGCATTGGCAAACTAACGATTCTGTGTATGACCCTTGGCATTGGCAAACTAACGATTCTGTGTATGACCCCTGGCATTGGCGAACGAACCACTCTGTGTATGATCCTTGGCATTGGCGAACGAACCATTCTGTGCGTAACCCCTGGTATTGGCATTAACTCTTCTAATACTGGTATTGAGGTCAGTCTGTGTGGCACCCTAAGCACACATCAGACTACCCCTTGTGTTGTTAGGGTCTTGGGAAGAGCTAATTGTTCTAAGGTCTTGTGTATCATTCTATGTCTGTCTAGTCGTGCCGACCACTCTAAGGATCGGAAGGGTAGAGAGTGTCCTGCGTATAGGGACCACCACTCTAGTATCAGGGGGATCCGTGACATTACGTCAGGGCCAATGGATCCCGCAGACCTCTCTAATCAGTTGACCCGTATTGCAGCCAGACAAGAAGAGCAGGACCATAGAATGGACCAGATTGCTCTTGCCCTGCAAACCCTGTTAAATCGATCCAGTTCTGGAACTGCAAGCCCTCCAGACCCAGTAGTGCCTAGGGTCAGTTCGGCCGCTCCCGAGGGATGTAGGCTCAGTATGAAGGCACCCGTACGCTATGATGGAACACCAAACTTATGCCGGGGCTTTCTGACCCAACTCGAGATCCTGTTCGAGAACAATCCAGGGTCCTGTATGTCTGATAAAGCCAAAGTAGGCTATCTGATTAATCATCTAACCGAAAAAGCTTTATTATGGGCCACGCCCTTTGGGAGAATAAGAAACCCATCATTTATGACTATGAGGGTTTTACCTCCGAGTTAAAGCGTACCTTTGATCCCTCTAGAAGGGCTACCAATGCGGGTAGATCCCTGTTTCACATCAAACAGGGTAATAGGAGGGTCTCCGACTATGCCATAGAGTTTAAGACTTTGTCTTCTGAGGTACACTGGCCGAACGACGTTTTAACCCTAGCCTTTACCGAAGGCCTGAACGAGGCTTTTATGTTTGAGTTGGCTCCCTTAAAATTACCAGAACATCTGGATCATTTGGTTGATTTCTGCATTGCCATGGACGATCAAATCAGGGAAAGGAGACACCCCAGAGATAGACCCAGAAGGGTCCTGCCTCCTTTGCCCTTAGTACCCAGACACACCACTACATCAGGCAACCCGGAGACCGCAAAGACTGATGTACCGGCCGTTGAACCCATGCAGATAGGAAAAACGGGTATTTCAGAGGCAGAAAGAGCTCACAGAAGAGAAAGGGGGCTCTGCTTTTATTGTGCTGGGGCAGATCATTTCCGCCTTCAATGTCCTCAGAGACCCAGGGGTAGCAGGGGTGAGACTAACAAATCAGGTCAAAGAACAGCTAATACCCAGGTTATCGGTTCTCTGTATGCCTCCTTTGTGGACGATGAAAAAAAAAAAACCCGGATTCTGGTACCTATCTCCCTCATCTGGGAGGGGGTTCACCTCGAGACTGAGGCATTCCTAGACTCTGGAGCCTCAGGTAATTTTATGGACAGATGTTTTGCCGCCAAAAACCTCTTACCTCTGGTTCTAAAGGAGAGGCCTCTAATGGTGGAAGCCATAGACGGAAAACCCCTGTCATGTCCCCATATCACTCACGACACTATTGATGTATGCATGACTACAGGAGTTCTGCACCATGAAACCATACGATTCCAGATTATCGACTCTCCCTCATGTCCTGTCGTTCTTGGGTTCCCATGGTTAATAGAGCATAACCCGGTGATTGATTGGCCAGCGAGATATAAAGTGTTGGGGTCCTAGTTGCCAGTCAAAGTGCCTGGGCAGGGTTAATGCGATTGGTAGCCTCAATATTGCTACAGCACCTCCTTTGTCCACCGAAGTCCCTGAATGTTATATGGCGCTAAAGGAGGTGTTCTCTAAAACCAGGACTGAGGTCCTACCACCGCATCGTCCTTATGACTGTGCTATAGAGTTGCTCCCTGGTACTATGCCTCCTAGAGGACACGTATACCCTTTGTCACAAAAGGAAAACGACATTATGGAGGAATATATAAGGGAGAATCTAGAGCGAGGATTTATCAGACGATCCTCCTCTCCAGCAGGAGCAGGTTTCTTTTTCGTTTCCAAAAAAGAGGGTGACCTGCGACCTTGCATCGATTACAGAGGTTTGAATAGGATTACCATAAGAAATGCATATCCAATACCTCTTATAACAGAATTGTTCGACCGATTAAAAGGGGCCCGTATTTATACGAAACTTGATTTACGCGGAGCGTACAACCTGGTCAGGGTTAAGAAGGGGCATGAATGGAAAACGGCTTTTAATACACGTAGCGGGCATTATGAATACTTGGTGATGCCCTTTGGGTTATGCAATGCGCCAGCCGTTTTCCAGGACCTCATAAACGACACCCTAAGGGACTTTCTGCAAACGTTCGTTATAGTATATCTGGACGACATCCTGATATACTCTCCTGATAAGGACACCCATCACGTCCATGTGCAACAAGTGTTGAAGAGATTATTGAAGGCTGGGTTATATTGTAAACTAGAGAAATGCTTATTCGACATAGAGACAGTGCACTTCCTTGGGTATATAATAACCCCTGAGGGTTCCAAATGGATCCTAAAAAACTCTCAGCGATT
The DNA here is from genome assembly GCA_009667805.1 of Leptobrachium leishanense. Taxonomy (NCBI): domain Eukaryota; kingdom Metazoa; phylum Chordata; class Amphibia; order Anura; family Megophryidae; genus Leptobrachium; species Leptobrachium leishanense. Next base: position 46,253 of record RXON01003304.1, read on the forward strand.
CTTGACTGGCCTTTACCCCAAGGGCTTAAAGCCATCCAGAGGTTTCTGGGGTTTACTAATTACTACCGGAGGTTCATTAAAAACTTTTCGGCCTTGGTAGCTCCCCTCACGGCTATGACTAAAAAAGGGTGGTGAATCAGAAATGGACACCCCAGGCCAGTCAAGCCTTTGAGGCACTTAAACAGGCATTCACAACTGCCCCTGTTCTCCGACATCCAGATCCGGCTCTGCCTTTCCAGGTTGAAGTTGACGCCTCCGAGCTAGGTCTTGGTGCAGTCTTGTCCCAAAGGGAGGCACCCGACAAACCCTTGCATCCATGCGGCTTCTATTCCCGAAAGTTGTCCCCGGCAGAGAGGAACTATGATATCGGAAATAGAGAGTTGTTAGCAGTTATCGCAGCCTTGACGGAATGGAGATACTTATTGGAGGGGTCTAGGGACCCCATTGTCATCATAACCGATCATAAGAATCTTACGTACATTGGAGACGCTAAACGGTTAAATGCCAGACAAGCGAGATGGTCATTGTTTCTTTCAAGCTTTAATTTCGTCCTCACATATAGACCTGGGTCAAGAAACATTAAAGCAGACGCATTGTCAAGACAATACGAATCCTACGAACATAACATCCAAGATCAGCATCCCATTGTACCCCAGGAAAGAATTATAGCCCTTACCACGATTAGTGTCTCGTCTCCTCTGATGTTAAGATTGCAGACCGCCCAGGGTACAGCTCCTGGGGGGAGACCTCCTGCGGAACTCTTTGTACCTGAGAACGAAAGAGAAGAAGTACTAAAACTTTATCATGATAACAAAACCTCTGGGCATATGGGGATCACCAAAACAGTGTCTAGTATACGTAAACTCCTCTGGTGGCCCACGGTGCGCCGTGATGTTAAGGATTACATAACCGTGTGCGAGGTGTGCACAAGACATAAAAGTCCCAAAACAGCGCCCATTGGTTTACTCCAGCCTCTGCCAATCCCCGAACGACCATGGTCGCATTTAGCTATGGATTTTATAGTAGAGTTACCCGAGTCAAAAGGGAATACTGTAATACTCACGGTCATTGATCGATTCTCCAAAATGGGTCACTATGTTCCTCTTCGGAAACTTCCTTCGGCAGCCGAACTGGTGCCCATTTTCATTACCAATGTGGTCCGCATACACGGTATTCCTCTTGGGATTGTCTCTGATAGGGGGACCCAATTCGTCTCCAGATTCTGGAAAGGGTTTTGCAAGAATGTGGGGATAGACCTATCCTTCTCTTCGGCCTATCACCCCCAGACCAACGGAGCAGCAGAACGAGCCAATCAAAATATAGAGAAATATCTCAGGTGCTTTATATCCGAACGACAAGATAACTGGTCAGACCTGATACCGTGGGCAGAGTATGCCTTGAACAGTGCAGTGAGCGAAGCCACAGGACATTCCCCTTTCTTCACTGTTTACGGTTTTGATCCTCCCGTGCTCCCTGCTACATTTCCTGATACCGCGATTCCTGCTCTGGATGAGCATTTAGCGTCATTGAAAGAAACTTGGGGAAGGGTTAAAAGGGCACTGGAGGATAGCAGTGGTTATCCAGAAGATCAAGGCCGACAGACACAGGAGGCCGGCACCCGTGTATCAAGTTGGGGACAGGGTTTGGCTTTCTTCACGGAACATCAAGCTCTTAGTACCCTCTATGAAACTGGCACCCAGATACATAGGGCCCTATAAGATTCTGCGGCGAATCAATCGGTCTCCTATGCTTTGGCACTGCCCTCCCATATCAGGATACACAATGTGTTCCACGTGAGCCTTTTAAAACCACTCTTGTGTAATCGGTACACCAGGGTCCGTGTCCCCCCTCCTCCTGTCTCTGTGGAGGGCGAGGAGGAGTTTGAAGTTGAGGCCATTCTGGACGCCAGGGTTTCTAGGGGGGTCCTTCAGTACTTGGTTGACTGGGTGGGCTACGGTCCAGAGGATCGCTCTTGGCTCCCGGCTACTGAGGTTCATGCTCCTCGGTTGGTGAGGGCTTTCTATTTGGCTCATCCCCGCGCTCCTGGGGGTCGTCCAGTGGCCGCCCGTAGAGGGGGGGTTCTGTCACGGTGGCCCCCGCACCCCCCCGGCGCCTGGCAGCAGCTTCCTCGCTGCTCGCTGGCCAGGCGCCGAGTGATATTGCGGTCGCTTCCGCACACGTGGGACGCCGGGGGGCGGGGCCTGGCGGCGAGACGCGGACCCGCCGGGTTTAAAGCCCAGACTCACAGAGACGCCGGTGCCCTGACGTGGTAGTTACTTCCCGCAGAGCTCTTGTATATTTTGGCTAACTAACGATTCTGTGTATGACCCTTGGCATTGGCAAACTAACGATTCTGTGTATGACCCTTGGCATTGGCAAACTAACGATTCTGTGTATGACCCTTGCATTGGCAAACTAACGATTCTGTGTATGACCCTTGGCATTGGCAAACTAACGATTCTGTGTATGACCCCTGGCATTGGCGAACGAACCACTCTGTGTATGATCCTTGGCATTGGCGAACGAACCATTCTGTGCGTAACCCCTGGTATTGGCATTAACTCTTCTAATTACTGGTATTGAGGTCAGTCTGTGTGGCACCCTAAGCACACATCAGACTACCCTTGTGTTGTTAGGGTCTTGGGAAGAGCTAATTGTTCTAAGGTCTTGTGTATCATTCTATGTCTGTCTAGTCGTGCCGACCACTCTAAGGATCGGAAGGGTAGAGAGTGTCCTGCGTATAGGGACCACCACTCTAGTATCAGGGGGATCCGTGACAGTCATCTTGTCTGATGGCTTGAGCCAGGGGTTCTAGTATTAAAGCGTAAAGCAGTGGGGATAAAGGGCAGCCTTGGCGCGTGCCGTTGGTAATATTAAATGTGTTAGAAAGAAAGCCACTGTTCAACATCCTAGCGGAAGGGGAGGCGTATAGCGCCATAATGGATCTGATGTGCTCGTCAGTAACCCAATTTATCAGACTCAATTCATAAATTTCCAATGAACCCTGTCGAACGCTTTTTCTGCGTCGAGTGAGAGCCATAAACATGGGATGTTATGAATAGACTGATATTCCATCAGGGCCAGCAATTTCTTAGAGTTTTCAGTCCCTTGTCTGCCTTTGATAAACCCAACTTGATCTCTCCCAATTAAAGTGGGAAGTATGTCGTTTAACCGAATGGCCAGTAATTTGGCGTAGATTTTTATGTCTGTGTTCAATAACGAGATGGGGCGAAAATTAGGGTAGGAAGTCAGGGGCTTGCCCGGTTTAGGCAACGTGACAATTGTAGCCTGTAACATGTCTTTAGGGAACATGCCTTCAGAGGATGCCTGTGTGAACACTCTATGTAAGTGTGGTGACAGATGGTGTGCAAAAGCTTTATAGTAGGAAAAGGGGAATCCATCCGGGCCTGGCGCTTTACCATGTGGTAAGGAGGATATGACGTTAGTTATGTCTTTAATGGAGAAATGCGAGGACAGTTGTACCGTTTGCGTCAGAGATAAAGTAGGGAGGTGGAGACGTGAGAGGTAGGCATCTATGTCAGCGGTGGTGGGGTGTGGGATGGTGTCATTATCTGACAGATTATAGAGAGACGAATAATATGTTGCGAACTCTTCCGCAATTTCGGAGGGTTTATTTACCGCTGTTTGGCCAGGGGAGAGGAGTTTATCTATACGGTGTTTGGGTAGGAGTGTGTGCAGTCTTTGTGCTAGTAATCTACTAGGTTTATTACCGTAAGCGTAGAAACGCGTCCTAAGGCGCTGCAGGTGAGAAAAATGGGACTGTCTATCCAATGCGTGTAATTCGTCATGGATATCGCTCAAGAGGCTGATTGTGGCATCTGAGGGGGATATTTTGTGTGATCGGTAAAGAGAATCTAGTCTCTGCAGAAGGAGGAGGCGAGCGGCCTCTTTAGATTTTTTAAAACGGGATGCCCATTTAATACAGTGTTGTGGCGGAATGGGGTATCCGCCTGCGGTCCTGCTCTATCTGACCCCCTCTTTGGTGTTGCCAAGCCCGACTACCGAGTGGCACGGCACCCGGCATCTCGAGCGGCTTGGGTAGAAGACCACGTGGCGGTGGAGATCTGGAGAGTATATGGGGCACCCACGGTGGAAATCCGCCCGACTACCGAGTGGCACGGCACTCGGCGTCTCGAGCAGCGGATCTACTGACCTTTGGAAGGCTGGAGACGGTCTGCGTGGCGAACCGCGGTTCGGTAGAGTCTCCTTGAAGATGCGGGGCACGGCGCTTAGTCGAGGTCCCGATTCGGGGTGGTTGTGGTATCCCGAGGTACCGATCCAAGGTGGCGCAACGGCGCGGCGAATCAATGTTCTGCGGCGGACTTAGAGTGACCCGTTCCTGGGCGGTGGTGATATATAGCCGGCGTGAAATGACAACACCAGACGAGGCTGCATGTATCAAACACTCAGATGAACTGAATTTTATGGGTTTCCACAGGGTCATTTATACAACTTCATACAAACAGATTACCAACTCCCCCACCCACACAACCAGCACTGATTGGCTCCTTTCCCAGCCTCCTGTTCCCTCTCAGGTCCCTTTTAGCCTTCCCATTGTCCAGGGGATTAGGCAGATGAGGTCTTGGAAAAGCCTCCAAGCAGCTGGCTTGCTGTATCCTCTATTTTGCCCTTTCAGGTTTCCCATTGTCCAGGGGATTAGGCAGATGAGGTCTGGGAAAAGCCTCCAATCAGCTGGCCCGCTGCATCCTCCATCCTGGGGCCAGGAGATCCTTTGTCTGGTGTAACCATGCTGGAATGGGCAAAATGGCGACGGGGAAAAACACATACAAACGTTTTCTTACACTTAATACAGTTACAATCACACAAGGTACATCTTAATACAGCACATCAAGTAAAACCACATCTAGCAAGGAAATTAAACTGTTCATACATTGAAACGCACACTGCAAACGTTCAAAGGAAAACAAGGTCCTTTTAAAAATGTCTTGGGTTTGAGTCCTGGGTCTCGCTGCGCCGAGCCCCTATGTCCCTTCCGTGACATTCCTCCCCCTTTCCAAAGTCCAACGAGCCCAGTTGGACCCACACGGGTCGTATAGGGGAAGTCGGTGCAGTCTCTGCAGCCCATAGTCCGCGGGCAAGAGGCGAGCCGCCAGGCTTCTCCAGTGGTGCTCGCGGCCGTGCCTGGCAGGTTGTAAGTCTTTCGGGGTACCCCCTCCGGAATAAGTGTCCCGTGGTTGGGGAGAGGTACCACCGGTGCCATCTCCAGTGGTCTCGGGCACTCGGGAAAAAAGGGGGCTAAAGGCGCGCCCCAAGTGCCTTGGTCAGCCGTTGGGGAGAACGGTGGATGCGTGGGGCCTCCGGGCCAAAGGGTTGTGGAGATGGGCAAAAGCGGCAGCAGGCTCTTCCCGTGGCCAGTGCGTCGGCTGGGTGGGGGCTCCTTGCGGGGAGGATGTTTCTTCCATCCAGGGCGATCAATGGCTGCGAGCAACCCAGCCCGGGGAAACCATCTGTCTGCTCCTCCTGGCAGACGGTGGGAAGTGGGCAGAGGCCAGCGGCTCCCTGCCCCGTTGGCAGCTCTTCTGCTGAGGGGGTGAGTGCTGGAACAGCATTCGGGGGTTTGGAGGGGAACAACGGCTGCGAGCCAAGCAGCTGGGGTAAACCTGGCTGCTCCTCAGGGCCTTCGACAGAAAGTGGGCAGAGGCCAGCGGCACTCTGCCCCGTTGCCAGCTCTTCTGCTGATGGGGTGGGTACCGGAACCACATCCGGAGGGTCGGACGGGGACAACGGCTGCGAGCCAAGCAGTTGGGGTAAACCTGGCTGCTCCTCAGGGCATTCGGCAGAAAGTGGGCAGAGGCCAGCGGCCCTCTGCCCCGTTGCCAGCTCTTCTGCTGGGGAGGTGGGCGCCGGAGCAACGTCCAGGGGGTCGGACGGGGTGAGCGGCTGTGGGGTAGACAGCCCGAGGGTATCCCCCTCCGGCTCCTCGAGGCATCTGGGGAAGGGTGGGCAGAGGCCAGCGGCACTCTGCCCCGTTGCCAGCTCTTCTGCTGGACCCGCGGGCACGGCCACCGTGTCTTCTTGCGGGTTTAAGGGGATAGCTTCTTCTGCTGTGGCCTCAACGGGGACCCATGGGAGCTTTTCGGCCTCCCATACTTCGAGGTCCCTTGGACTGTCGGTTTCTTCCGCCGGACAGTCCCAGGACATGGGACTTAGACCCGACTGCGGAACGCTGTCCAACAATCTCCTGTAGGCCTTCTCGAGCTCCCATTCTCTCTCCACCAGGAACTCCATCTCCTCTGGCTCGAAGTCCCTGCTTTCGTACGGGATTTCCTCTTCCCGTCGCTCCAGGATCTCCTCCATCCGCTCCTCCGACTCTTCTCCAAACCCAGGGTCGTCGACCATCCTGGCATAGAGCAGCCCGGTGCTGCCGTAGTGGAGACCTGCGGTGGCAGCGCCGTTGAGAGTGCTGGGTATCAGGGGTCCTGTTAGCCACCGGAACGCGCGGTACGCGGCGTCCAGTGCCATCTCCTGCCGCACCAGGCCTTGGAGCTCGGCCTCCCACTCCTCCGGGGGTCGGTCCTTCAGGAATACAGCTCTGGCATTGTACTGCACCTAAAAGATGACGGCGTCAGAAGGAACATCAACCCCATGGTATTCCCTTTCATGGCACAGCGCCTCGTACCAAAGTTCCTGGCGAATCTCGTCCCGCCACTCCAGCCCAGTGGGCTCAACGGCAGACCCGTGGTACCGATCCGAGCCCTCCTGCAGCCTTTTCGGAAATTCGGCCCACGTGTTGGCGAGGGTGCTGGCGCAGGGGCACCACCCCTCGATGGGGAATGTGGCGTCCTCAGATGCAGCTCCAGACGAGCTGTAAGTCTCCATCCAAGCGTCGCTGGGATGTGCGTTTTCCCCAATACAGGCTCCAGGCGAGCTGTAAGTCCCGAAAGGGGTATCGCTGGGGTGTGTAGATTCCCGGGGTGAAGCTCCAGTCGAGCTGTAAACCTCGACCCAGGGTTCTACGGGTTTGGGGACGGGGTCAGCATGTTCCTCACTTTTCACACGGAGCGCCGCCCTCCGCAACTCGTGCTGACGGTCCTTCTCCTCAACCGCTTGGAAGTCCAACATTAGTCGGCTCACCGTGTCCTCGGAGGGGGTGATACCGAATCCCTTGAACAGGGACCAAGCTCTCTGCCGAAGGTGCTCATTAGGGTCCTGAGTCAGGGTTGGGGTGCTCACCATTTGCTGGTCCAGCCTGGTTAGCTCCTTCACTAGGGTTTTCTTCTTTTTGTTGCCGGGAGTTCCTCCCCGATTCTCCAACATGCCACGCAGGACGTCCCGCTTGTAAGCGCTGTACCCGGCCATGGTAGGGGTCTTCTTGGGGGTGCAGAGAGCTTATCCCACCGCTGCCACCAGTGTGGCGGAATGGGGTATCCGCCTGCGGTCCTACTCTATCTGACCCCCTCTTTGGTGTTGCCAAGCCCGACTACCGAGTGGCACGGCACCCGGCATCTCGAGCGGCTTGGGTAGAAGACCACGTGGCGGTGGAGATCTGGAGAGTATATGGGGCACCCACGGTGGAAATCCGCCCGACTACCGAGTGGCACGGCACTCGGCGACTCGAGCGGCGGATCTACTGACCTTTGGAAGGCTGGAGACAGTCTGCGTGGCGAACCGTGGTTCGGTAGAGTCTCCTTGAAGATGCGGGCACGGCGCTGAGTCGAGGTCCCGATTCGGGGTGGTTGCGGTATCCCGAGGTACCGATCCAAGGTGGCGCAACAGCGCGGCGAATCGATGTTCTGCTGCGGAGTTAGAGTGACCCGTTCCTGGGCGGTGGTGATATATAGCCGGCGTGAAATGACAACACCAGACGAGGCTGCATGTATCAAACACTCAGATGAACTGAATTTTATGGGTTTCCACAGGGTCATTTATACAACTTCATACAAACAGATTACCAACTCCCCCACCCACACAACCAGCACTGATTGGCTCCTTTCCTAGCCTCCTGTTCCCTCTCAGGTCCCTTTTAGCCTTCCCATTGTCCAGGGGATTAGGCAGATGAGGTCTTGGAAAAGCCTCCAAGCAGCTGGCTTGCTGTATCCTCTATCTTGCCCTTTCAGGTTTCCCATTGTCCAGGGGATTAGGCAGATGAGGTCTGGGAAAAGCCTCCAATCAGCTGGCCCGCTGCATCCTCCATTTTGGGGCCAGGAGATCCTTTGTCTGGTGTAACCATGCTGGAATGGGCAAAATGGCGACGGGAAAAACACAATACAAACGTTTTTCTTACACTTAATACAGTTACAATCACACAAGGTACATCTTAATACAGCACATCAAGTAAAACCACATCTAGCAAGGAAAATAAACTGTTCATACATTGAAACGCACACTGCAAACGTTCAAAGGAAAACAAGGTCCTTTTAAAAATGTCTTGGGTTTGAGTCCTGGGTCTTGCTGCGCCGAGCCCCTATGTCCCTTCCGTGACAAGTGTCCCCTCAGAACTGCTTTGTGGGCCTGCCATATGGTTGTGGCGGAAAGATCTTCACTTGTATTTCGGTCAAAGTACGATTCCAATTGGGAAGCTAGATCACTTTTAGCTATCTCATCGGACAACACAGAGTCATTAAGGCACCATGGTGACCGACCAAAGGTTTTATAGTCATCTTTAAGGATTAAGGTGACAGGGGCATGGTCTGAGCATGAGATTGTGCCTATTGAACAGCTTTCTACTCCTGGGTAGGGATGAGCTGTTCGGTTCGGACGGTTCGGAGTTCGGGCCGAAATTAGCCTGTTCGGTTAGATCGCGAACTCCGAACATTTCCGGATGTTCGGAGCAAGTTCGACCATAATGCATCACAATGGCCCACAATGCACTTTCCCACTGGCCTTAAGCTCGTAATTGGCTACAGCCTTGCACCTGACCACAGGTCTGGTGCAAGACAGGTTCAACAGTGTCACGGAATGGCCCAGCACCCTCAGCCAGGGACCGTCCGTTACGACCTTCCTCTTCCCATAGACTCTGAGGTGCCGTCGTGCCAGCGGAATTCCGCAAGTTATTTTATTTAGATGTGGTTTGGTGTGTGGTGTAATAAAAGTGTCCCCGTAGGTGTATTGTGAAATGTATGTAAATTCCTTTGTGTGCCTTGCTCGCCACCATTTTCCCAGCGCCTCGTGGATCCGGTCGAGTCGATCGGATCGGAAAATGGCCGATTCGGACCATCCGGTCGAATCGTAAAATGGTCGATTCGGACCATCCGGTTCCGAATCGGCAACTCCCCGATTCGAAACCGCCAATACGAATCGGGGCCCAGGTGCCTCCTGCCAGCGAGGGCCAATGGGACTTGTGTGGGCGGGCAGGGATTCCCATTGTTCTGTCTCTGTGGTATTGTTTATAAATATATGTGGTGTTGTAAAATAAAGCAGTTGATCTAGTGCATTCAGCTTCGCCTGGTGTCCTTCATTTTCGGCCGTACTTCTGAGATCCCGCGCAGTCTTCAGAGTGCGGCATCCTCAGATAAGATCCGAACCG
>RXON01003305.1:0-36299 GCA_009667805.1 Leptobrachium leishanense
CGGCTACAGGATCTTCATTTAACCCTTTTGCTGCGGAGGACGCGCTCAGCGCGTCCACCCGCAGGTAGGGTTCCTTGCGGAGCACGCGCTGAGCGCGTCCTCCCTTTGGGGCCAGCGATCGGCCGGGTTCCGTCCGATCGCTGTGCCCCCGGTGCGGGCTGACATCCTCGATGTCAGCCCAGCACCCGGAACCGCCGCCGGGCTAATTAGATGTCATCGCGGCAGCACGATGACATCTAATTCAGGCGCCCCCCCGCATGTACGGAGGAGGCGCCTGAAAGGCAGGGGGGGAGGTCCTTCGGACCTCCCTCCCGATCGGCGGCGTGCAGGGGGTTAACCTAGGCACCGTTTGGAAGGGCACAGCCTGCCCTTCCGAACGGTACCTGGAATTAACCCCATGGGGGCCGGATCACGAATCGGCGCCGAAAAGCGCTGGTTCGTGATCCTTTCCCGGAGTTGGCCGACATCTTGGATGTCAGCCAAGCCTCCGGGAACTCCCCCTGAGGACTGGCGTCATCGTGCATAGCACGATGACGCCAGTCCTGGAGTTAACCCCTAACTGCCACCAATGGTGAAGATAGGGGGTTCCAATGAACCCCCTATCTCCTGATCCATGGCAGTTAGGGGTTAATGTTTGATATTGATACCAAACATGAGTATGAAAAAAGTTTTTTTTTAAAAAATAAAAAACTATTTAAAAAAAATTATAAAAAAAATAAACAAGTTTTTTTTTCTTTTTTTTGGTTTGTTAATGCAGCAATATTGTTCCCATTTCAATTATAATGTGAACAATGATGCTGCGTTTGTTAAAAATCGCATAATTTTCTCCAAAAAAAAATGTAACGAGTCCCCATTTCTAATTTGTTTAACAAGCGCACCCCATACAAAATATAACCGCAATTGCTCGCATGTTAAAATGTGAAAAAAAAAACACTTTACACGTTGTAAATTATTGAAAAATCATATTTTATTGCATTTTTTGTTATAATATACAGACAGGACATGACGTATACATATAATAATGACATATTATGAATCTGCCGAGTCTGACGGAAAGAACGATATATAATATGTCTGGGTCATATACTAAAATAAGCTTCAAAACACGTTTAAACATGATGAGCAAAACCGGTAAAAATGACCTCAGCACAGGGGCGGGAAAAGCCTCAGCAGCGAAAGGGTTAAAAGTCTGGGCTTTTCTTTTAGAATATCTGATGTCACGGTTGGAAGGATCGTCCAGGAGACCTGCCGAGCTATTTGGGACAAACTGCAGCCGATACACATGGCCGTCCCAAACAACGATGAGATGGGACCCATTATTAAGGGCTTTTGGGACAAGTGGTGCTTTCCAAATTGTGTGGGGTGCATTGACGGGAAACATATCCGCATCCAGAATCCAAAGCATTCCGGAAGCATGTTTCGGCAGTATAAACAGTTTGTTTCTGTTGTATTACAAGCGGTTGCTGGCCCGGATTATAAATTCATAGCCATTGATGTAGGTGCTTATGGCAAGGAGAGTGATGGCGGAATCTTCAACAAATCCAATTTGTCCAGGAGACTGGAGCGAGGAGCTTTGGGTGCAAAAAGGAAATGCCCGACCTAGAACAGACATTGTTACCCCACGTGTTATTTTGGGGGATGAAGCCCTACCTGATGCGGCCGTACCCAGCAGCCAGACTTGGCCCATATTCAATGGGCGCCTATCCCGAGCACGACAGGTTGTGGAGTCTGCATTTGGGATACTGACCAGTAAATGGCGACTTCTGCACAAGGCCATGGAAGTCAAGCCGGCAGGTGTGGACAATATTGTGCGGTGTATTTGCGTGCGGCACAATCTGATTATTGACAAAGAAGGACGGCAGCAAGTGGCAAGTTTCATTACTCCACAAGCAAGAGGCGGAAGAAGATTTGCCTCAAGGGGGGAAAATAGGGGCGTTACATCTGCCCTCAACATCCGGGACACATTTAAAACATTTTTTTGTACTGAAGAGCATGACGACTGAGCATGTGTTATTGGCCTGGTTTTTTCTTCATAATTTAATTGTTTGTTAGATTTCTATTGTTAATAAAGCTTGAATGTGTTTGATTTACCTTTGGAGCCCATTTCATTAGCCACGCGCTGCCAAAGCTTCCGCTGGACGTCACGCATGTGATATTCCGTGTCCCTCATATCCCACAGGGGACGTAGCTCACGCACAATGCTAAAACCAAAAACAAAATACATTAAAATGATTGGAAATTCAAAAATGCAAATAAAAATTCCTTTTAAAATTTTGCCAAGTTCTGTAACAATTATTATTATTTTTTTTAACGTTTGGAACTGAAACCCGGCAAATCAGGGCATTACGCCGACACGTTGGTGCAGTTCGTCGCTCTCATTAATTTGCTATGGGAATATTTTGCTGCTACCGAGAATCACCGCACTGCACTGATCTCCGGCAAACTGCACCGTATTTCACTGTCAATCCGTCTGTATTTGGCAAATTGACAGCTTTGTGAATAATGCCCTTTGGTGACACATTCGGTGCTTAGGACCCTTTTTATTACAGTTACAGGTATTTCTAAAGCGCTAACAAGTTCTGTAGCGCTGTACAAAGTCAGACAGAGTACACACAGAGCAGTAGCAGAGAGGACCCAAGAGCTTACAATCAATCAAGGAGCCTTCCCTGCCCTACTCCTCTCCAGGACTAGTCCCACACAGCTCACATACATATATACAGATTATTTTACTGGACTCACCTAATCAGTTTCTCAGCATCCATCTTCTCTTTCTGCCCAAACACGTGCGACGCACACGAGTGAAAAACGGAGTGGTCGCACATCTGATGCCGTCGCAACCCGTCACCGGAAGACGGACGTCTGACGCAGTGGACGCTGGTCCAATTCACCTGCATGTACTTGGATCGGACGGACGTCGACGCACGATGACGGATGATCGACACAATCGCACAAATACGGTGCCAGTGGACGCTCAGCCTTAATCCTCTTCTAAACATTACGTGTCTGCCGAACAGAATTCTTTCTCATTCGGGATTACTGCATAGTTCGTTGATGTAAATGCTCTGCAAGTTGCTCCATATTTATATATCATTTAAACCAGTGGTTCTCAACCTGTGGACCCTCAGGACCCACAATTGTCCTTGGTCATTAAGTCGCGACCCAAAAAAACCTGAATTCCTGAAACATTATAATTTATTCCACAAAACAAGGCGCTGAATATTCTACAAAGTATAAATAAAATAAAGTGTTATTTAAAGCTATGAAATGAATTAGAAGTTATGGGAAAGCTGGGGAAGCTTCTTGCTCTTAATAAGTGTCTCAAAGTCTGGGGTGATGGTGACAAAGCAACTCTTAGGTCATGTTCAATGTCCAGTCTGTTGCTATTTTTTGTCTTCAGCTGAAGCAGAGCTGAGAAGCCGCTGTCACAAGATAGGTTGTGCCGAATGGTAGGATGATTTTGATAGCATGGGTTGCGATGGAGGGATATTCAGTCATGACACGACACCAGGACTGAGAGAGGCTTATCTCAGTAAATGTCTTTTTTAGCATCTGGTCACGTGAGAGCTCTACAAGCTGACTCTATTCGTGGCTTGGCAACATGACGCTTTCCAATGGGATCGCGTATCCAGCCCTCATCCCTGTGCTGCTCTGGGAAGTCCTCATTGAAACGTTCCTGCAGTTTTGGGAGATCTTCTATTATAGTTTTCTTCAGGTCATTTTTGCCTGTGGTGTCCAGGTGTGTAAACTCGTGACGAGCATTGGAGAACATATCAAACCTCTCTTTGGAAACATGACTTGTCCACAATGTCATTTTCTTTTTGAAAGCGTCAATTCTTTTCAGTCTGTGCAAAAATATTGTGTCCCTTCCCTTGCATTGACACATTTAATGTGTTCGGCTGCTCAGACACATCAGATAAGCAGCTTGTGCGAGCCACGTATCACGGCGAAACAGGTCAGCGAGAGGCCGGATGCATTCAGGGAGCAATCTCAGCTCTCAGTTCATAGAAACGTGAGAGGACTTTGCCCCTGGAAAGCCACCTCCGCATGATACAGCACCTGTACGTGTTCACTGCCCAGGTCTTTGCGCAGCTTCTGAAAGCATCTGGCATTTCTGGCACTTCCTTTAATGTACTTCACCACTTTGACCACATCTTTCAGAGTTTGGTGAAGCACTGGCACCATATCCTTGGCTGCTAATGCCTCCCTGTGCAAAAAACAATGGTTCCAAATCGCATTTGGTGCCTTTTCAAGAATTCTTTTCACGACCCCGGCGTGTTTTCCAGTCACACATGCTGCACCATCAGTTGTGATTCCTACACACATGTCCCATAGCAGGCACGCCGAACCCAAGTATGAATCCAATGCATTGAAAATGTCCTCTCTCTCTCTACTGCGGAGAAACTGCTCGTGTAAGTCTCCTTCCCACACGTGCCTCACATAAACCAGTAAAATGACATGGTTCACAACATCCGCTGATTCATCCCGTTGTAATGAATAGTATTTGTTAGCGTTGACGCGACCAGTGGTCTGTGTTTTTATGTCATCTGACATGTCTTGAATTCTCCTGCATATGGTGTCATTAGATAGTGGAATGGTCTTCAATGTATCCACAGCAGATTGATCCAGGACCTCTCTGGCCATGTCAATGGCCGCAGGTAAGATAAGGTCTTCTGCAATAGTATGGGCATAGTATGGGTATTTTGCGATACGATGAGCTACATGGTAAGATGCTCGGAGCGCCTGGTCTTGCTTTGAACATGATAATATCAGGCACTTTTGTGACGCCCTTAGCTCCTGGAGTTTTTGTTGACAATACTCAGCAGGTTTTTCTGCATAGGCCGGGTGTTTTGTGTCTAAATGGGGCTTTAGTTTTGATGGCTTCATACTTTCATTAGCCGGCAGGGCCGGCCCGACAATGGAGCAGTGTGGTGCAACTGCTCCAGGCGGGAAATTTATGGGCAAATTTTATATACAGATATGTGCTTTGTATATAATTCTATATGCCTTACACATTGAGAGAGCTGCCTTAAATCAGCACATATCTGTATATAAGGCTACTCACACTCTCTAAGTTATACACCAAAATACAATGCGTATAGCTTTATATAAGACAATGCTTGCTCTGTATAGGACATATAAATAAATACAAAGCCTGTGCCCTATAGAGAGAGCAAGCGCTGTCTTATACACCAAAATAAAAGGCAAATAGCTTTATATATCTTACAGAGAGAGTGTACACCCTTATATACAGGTATGTGCTTTGTATTTAGGTATACTGGGCAGTTTGTCTCTAGGAATTAGCTAAATGTGCATCATGTCACTTTCTGTATGAGGCAGCTCTGGATTCTCACACAGGGCCACCTCATACAGACCAGCAAAGATACACTCATTTTCTGGCATTTTTACACCCAGCTTCAGATCCCCCCTCCCTCACTGAGCAGATTGTGCTGCACAGCACACTTTTTACTGGGGGGGGGGGGATTCCTCGTGTTCTCCCAGTCCTGGCTCTCTCCCCTCACCCTGTTTAAATGTTGGTAGAGGCAGGATGAGCTTTGTGATATGCTCAATTACACAGCACACATTACTGTGAGTTTTATTGCTGTGGAGCTCTGTCTTATTCTCATACACACTGCACATTACTGTATCACAGAGCTCCACAGCAATAAAACTCACAGTAATGTGCGGTGTGTACGAGTGTGAGTTTTATTGCTGTAGAGCTCTGTGATACGCTCATACACACCACACATTACTGTGAGTTTTATTGCTGTGGAGCTCTGTGATACGCTCATACACACCACACATTACTGTGAGTTTTATTGCTGTGGAGCTCTGTTACACTTGTAGCGCTCACTCCCGGAGGAGCCGCTGAAAATGAACCTCGGGTCAGTCTCCCCGCACTAGGGAGTAAATATACTCCGACACTGCTGTGAGTTTTAAAGATTAAATAATTTACTAAAGAGATAAGCACGTAATAAGACAAACGTTCGTAGCTATAATTACAGTATTTTCGTATTGCGGTAAACGCGCAGCGGGAAAAGAAAAGAAAACCCCGAGGTTTCGTATTTCAGAAAAAATGCGTATCCGAACAGAAAAGATTATATTTCGTAACTTCGTAAAAGACCCCGTAGAAGAGAAAAGAATACAGTGTTTCGTATTACAAGAAACGCGCAGCGGGAAAAAAAACGAAAAATGTATTCGGAACGGATCTTTAACCCTTTCTCTTCGATATGATAGGGAATGAGTCCTGCACAGGCTAAGTCCCGGAATGAATATAAGTGTGTATGTGTATATGTGGGTACCCGGGTACTGTTCAACTGGCCAGTGAATTACTTGTGGATGTCTTCGACTAGTCAAGTTGGGGCCTTGTGGGGTTGAGAAACAAACAGCAGCGTGTTCAAATTGATTTCAACGGCCTTGGAGGCCTCTCACCCATCCACCGCAAGCTTGAGGTTCCGCTGACCCAGGACGTCTCTCCGCTCGATCTTGACTGGGGATACTGGCTACCGGATCTGTTGTCTGGCTCTCTGTCTATCGGCCACGACTTGTCCAGCTTACTGCCTGCTCTCCGTACTGATCGACTGCGGTACTCCTTACTCGAGGATCTTCGCTCCTTAACAGCAACTTGGATGGTGTAGAGGGTGATGTCTTTGTCCCGCAAGGCTGGGTGACCCAATACCAAGGTCCGATCCACTCTGCCTGCGCTCCGGCCTAGTTTTCTCTGTCGTTCTCTGCGATGCGTCTGCTCTCTCTCACTCCCTGGCGCGCTCTGGCGCATTCTCCACGAGGTTCAGGATGTACAGCATCTGTCTCCCACCCACTTCCTGTTTGTTTTGCAAAGCACGCCGGGAAATGTAGTCCCAATGTCCAGTGTCTCTGATCGCGATTGTCTCCATCTTGTGGCCAAAAATAGGTACTGCCACAGTAAGACTTTAACACAGCGCTACACTCTCCCCCTCCTAGAACTCTTGGGTCTCTCCAAGGAGGTACAACAGTTACATTACATTTCAATAATATCGGCACACAGTTTACACAGCATATACAGGTTCAGCAGCATACATGCAGTGGGTTAGAAACACTTCCTCAAGTTGACTCATGCTCTGAGCTACCTCGGCTAACATAGCAGACACTTCAGGCAGTCTTTGTACAGTAGTGATGGCCTCCTCAGTGCTATGTCGGGTGAGTCATAGGTGAGTCGTTGGGGCGGTCGAACAGAGCGTTTTGGTTCATTCAGTTCCTCTACGGGTGGAAGCACTATTAGGCTCTGCTCTCTCAAAACCTCTTCAGGCGGAAAAACTATAGACGCTGGCTCAGTCCTTCCTTCTATCACTGGAGCAGACATCTCTTCAGAGTAAGATCCCTCCAGTGAAGGCATAGAACTGTAGTCATAAGATTCAACTTCAGGAGCTATCGGACTCCAACAGTATCAGGAAGCTCTAACTGAAATTCAAGGGCCTCAGGTAGTTCCATATCCTTAGGGAATTCAAACTGAAACTCAGGAGCGTCAGGCCTCAAATTACTTTCCCACCGTTCAGGAACTGAAATGACTTCTTCAGGCTCCGGTGAGCGCATCCAGTCAAAACAAAGACTCTCTTCCTCACTATCCCTTTCGCTCTCTTCGACGACCCGAGTCTGCTGAGACCGAGTAACAGGAGGTAAACGTGGAGCAGGCGGATTTGACGGAAGAAGTTCGTTCCCAACTGGTATCCTCACAGCCTCTCTCAAAGGTAACAAATGATTTCGGTGCCAGTTCTTGAGAGGCCCAGCCTTTCCATCCGGGCGAATCTGATACACCGGCAGACCCGGCAGTTGTTTGCAGACAATGTAAACCTGTGAACTCCATCTATCCGCCAACTTGTGTCTCGCAGCAGCACCCAAGTTCTTCAACAGGACCCTATCACCGGGTTGTAGATCTTGTATTCGAACCTTCAAGTCATAGTTCCTTTTGTTTCTCTGCTCCCTGTTACCCGAAGTCAAACGGGCCTGTTCAAACGCAGAAGCCAGATTCTTCCGAAGTCTATCCACGTAGTTTCTATGGGAAGCTACCGACGTCTGGTCTAGAGATAACCCAAACGCCAAATCAACCGGCAGTCGAGCTTCTCTTCCGAACATAAGACGGTACGGTGAATATCCTGTGGCATCACTCTCCGTACTGTTATATGCATGCACCAGAGTAGCTATGTGACGACTCCAACTCTGCTTCTCTACGTTAGACAAGGTCCCCAGCATGTTCAGCAGCGTGCGATTAAACCTTTCAGGCTGAGCATCACCTTGAGGGTGATATGGTGTAGTTCGAGTCTTTTGGATTCCCAACAACTCTAGCAATTGCCCGACCAGTCTGCTTTCGAAGTCTCTTCCCTGATCAGAGTGTATTCTCCTTGGCAGGCCGTAATGAACAAAGAACTTTTCCATGAGAACCTTGGCTACTGTCAGAGCACGTTGGTCTTTCGTAGAAAAAGCTTGGGCATAACGAGTGAAATGATCAGTCACTATCAGAATGTTCCCTTGCCCACTAGCATCCGGCTCTAAGCACAGGAAGTCAATGCACACCAAATCCATGGGTCCCTGACTCTGAAGATGGCTCATTGGAGCAGCTCGGGTTGGTAGAGTTTTTCTCTGAATGCACCTCAGACAGGAATGGCAGTAACTCTCAACTTCAGCCCTCATGCAAGGCCAATAAAACCTATCTCGCAACAGTTTAAAAGTTCTTTCAGCACCCAAATGTCCATGCTCATCATGTAGTGATCGCAACACACTCTCCCTGTGTTTAGTGGGGAGAAATAACTGTTGAATATCTTCGGAGTTAGTTGAGGGCCCCTTCGGTAGACCACCCCATCCAACATCTTCAACCGCTCCCATTCTTTGTAGACCAATCTGGCTCCATCCGGGGAGTTGGTTAACAGAATCTCTCGCTGGTTTGCAGTCAGGGCCTTTATGGTCAATGCAATTAAAGGGTCTCTGGCCTGATCCGCTTTCAGGTCCTGTTTTGAAAAGGTAGGTAGACTTTCATCCCTCAATTGCGTAGGGTTACAGTAGAACTCGGGAACAGCCGCAGCCATGACTCCTATGGCCTCCGCTTCAATCCCTCCCTTGACCCGTCTGTTCTGTTCCTTGACACAAAGCTTGCACCCCGTCTGGAGTCAACTGAGTCCATTCTGTAGTGTAGGGTCTTCTCGATAAAGCATCAGCATCTCGATTATTCACCCCAGGGCGATACTTCAGGCTGAACCGAAACCCGGACAGAGCGGCCAACCACCGATGTCCCGTTGCGTCCAGTTTTGCAGTAGTGAGGATGTAGGTAAGAGGTTTGTTATCCGTCTTGATCACGAACTCGGCTCCATACAGATAGTCTTTCAACTTGTCTACCACCGCCCACTTTAAGGTTAGGAATTCCAACTTGTGGGTAGGGTAGTTCTTCTCTGAAGGCGTAAGGCTCCGGCTCACGTACGCTACAGGCCTCAGCAATCCACCATACTCCTGATACAGGACTCCTCCCAGACCTTCTCGGCTGGCATCCACATGTAACTCATACGGTTTGTGAGGGTCCGCATAGGCCAGAACAGGAGCTCGGGTTAGACTTTCTTTCAGCTTCACGAAAGCACCTTCACATTGACAAGTCCATTCACCTTGTATAGACTCTCGAGCTTTCCTTGGTCCTAGAGCTGATGGGTTTCGGTCCGAGACCTTGCAGCCTTCTTCTGTGGTTTCTTTCTGCAGGAGTTTGTTCAGTGGTTGAGCTATCTTCGCGAATCCTCCCACAAATCTTCAATAGTATGAGCAGAATCCCAAGAAAGATCTAAGTTCAGTGACGTTTCGAGGTCTAGGCCAAGAAGCTACGGCCTCCAACTTTCGAGGATCTGTCGAAACACCTTCTGCTGAGACCACATGTCCCAGATATGTGACTGACGGTAGACAGAATTGGCATTTCTCCAATCGTTGCTCATGCTCTTCCAGAGTCTTTCCGAACACAATTATGTCATCCAGGTACACTAATACTTCGATTAGATTCATATCCCCGACTGTCTTCTCCATCAACCGTTGGAACGTGGCTGGAGCTCCCGTCAGACCTTGAGGCATTCTGTTGAATTCAAAGAACCCCAGTGGACAGATGAACGTAGTTTTCTCTTTGTCTTCAGGATGCATTGGTATCTGGTGATACCCACTTCGCAGGTCTAGTACACTAAACCACTTGGCTCCAGACAAACACTGTAAGGCATCTTCTATCCGAGGAGTGGCATATTGGTCGGGGATGGTCCTCCGGTTCAAAGTGCGATAGTCTATGCATAGGCGGACAGAACCATTTTTCTTCCGGACCAGCACTATAGGAGATGCGTATGGGCTCCTGGACTCTTGAATCACATTGGTTCTCTGCAACTCATTCAGCTGTTCTCGCAGATCATCCAAGTCCCCCAGCGGAACTCGCCTTGACCTTTCACGAAACGGCTTGTCTTCTTGCAACCGAATGCGGTGTTCAGTACTCTTAGCTAGGCCCACATCGAACTCATCTTTCGAGAATAATTCTTTCCACTTTAGGACTTGAGACTGAAGACGTTTCTTCCACTCAGGTGAAATGGGAGCGTCCTTGGGGTAGAATCTTTCATCTGGAATCTCGTTATCCACTCCCCCTCCTAAATCAGTAGCGAGGGGTGTAGCGGACTCTACCTGCCCGATAGGCATTCGTGCTTTAAGGACTACTGGAGAATCAGACACATTGCACACGCTGACCGAGACTCTTCCTCGTGTTCTTTTCAGAGCTTTGGTGGAGATTATTTCAGGAATTACTTCGACTCCGGTTTCACTCCCATGATTAAAATCGGTTCCCAGCACCACATAGGGACCAGGTTGCGATCCGTTCAACTTGACTGAAGCCCGGAAGCTCGCTACTTCTCCTGCTTGCAGAACTTTCTCTTTCCCCCCGCCTGAAGGATTTCTCTTCCAGTAAAGCTTCCTCCTCTCGTACAACTCGGATCAGTTCCAGGTACTTCAACTCTTGGTTACCTGCTCTGCTTCTCAGCTGCATCATTACCGGATCTAACGGTTGAGAGCCCCTCAGGATCTGTTTTATTCGTATCTTATCTACGTCGGCCGGTTCTGCCCCTTTCTTGAGGAGTATTTGGTGCAGAATCTTATCTAGAAGCCTCATGTATTCGATCATTCTCTCACCTCTCCGCTGATAGGTGTGCTCATATTGATATACAAGTTCCGCTGCCTTTTCTGTTCGCCCAAAAACTTCTTCAAGGACGTTTAGATAGTCTAACGCAGTACAATCCTTTCTACTCAGTTTTAGGTTCCTCACTGCTTCTGACGCAGGTCCCTTCAAACTCTCGGTGATCCTTTGTTTTTTCTGGGCCTCAGGGACGTCCCACTCATCCAGAGCCTGCATCGCCTGTTCCACCCATTCTTCAAAGGTTTCTTCTCCCGCCGGAGTTGGTACATTTCCCGTAAAAATTTCTTAATCGTCGATAACCGAAGTTAGTGTGAGGAGGGCTTGTTTTCTGACATTTAGCCAGCAAATCTCCAATAGCCACGATAAACTCAGGCCCGATCATGGCCAATGGACTAGACGCAGGAACACTCGCAGATTCACCACGTGGCGCACTTGACTGAATCAGTTGGACTTCCACCTCATCGGTCAGCTTCACGCTCTCGCCCTGAAAACATTCCGGAACACCTTTCCTCCACTCGAGAAGAACATACGTGTGAGAGGTATCTGGTTTCTTTTCAATGTCCAGGATTAACCCCCGATGATCTGGTGCTAGCGCGGTCATGGCCTGGCGAATCTGATCTTCGGCCCAAGTGTCTGCTGGAATATCCATGACTATACAACATTCTAACTGGCTACTGTGCTCCCCACACCATTCGGCAACAGTGTCTGGATCCATATTTAACCCTTTAGATGCGGTTTTTCCAGAGACTGAGATCCCGGAAACGAGCCCCCACGTGTAGCGCTCACTCCCGGAGGAGCCGCTGAAAATGAACCTCTGGTCAGTCTCCCCGCACTAGGGAGTAAATATACTCCGACACTGCTGTGAGTTTTAAAGATTAAATAATTTACTAAAGAGATAAGCACGTAATAAGACAAACGTTCGTAGCTATAATTACAGTATTTTCGTATTGCGGTAAACGCGCAGCGGGAAAAGAAAAGAAAACCCGAGGTTTCGTATTTCTGAAAAAATGCGTATCCGAACAGAAAAGATTATATTTCGTAACTTCGTAAAAGACCCCGTAGAAGAGAAAAGAATACAGTGTTTCGTATTACGAGAAACGCGCAGTGGGAAAAAAAACGAAAAATGTATTCGGAACGGATCTTTAACCCTTTCTCTTCGATATGATAGGGAATGAGTCCTGCACAGGCTAAGTCCCGGAATGAATATAAGTGTGTATGTGTATATGTGGGTACCCGGGTACTGTTCAACTGGCCAGTGAATTACTTGTGGATGTCTTCGACTAGTCAAGTTGGGGCCCTGTGGGGTTGAGAAACAAACAGCAGCGTGTTCAAATTGATTTCAACGGCCTTGGAGGCCTCTCACCCATCCACCGCAAGCTTGAGGTTCCGCTGACCCAGGACGTCTCTCCGCTCGATCTTGACTGGGGATACTGGCTACCGGATCCGTTGTCTGGCTCTCTGTCTATCGGCCACGACTTGTCCAGCTTACCGCCTGATCTCCGTACTGATCGACTGCGGTACTCCTTACTCGAGGATCTTCGCTCCTTAACAGCAACTTGGATGGTGTAGAGGGTGATGTCTTTGTCCCGCAAGGCTGGGTGACCCAATACCAAGGTCCGATCCACTCTGCCTGCGCTCCGGCCTAGTTTTCTCTGTCGTTCTCTGCGATGCGTCTGCTCTCTCTCACTCCCTGGCGCGCTCTGGCGCGTTCTCCACGAGGTTCAGGATGTACAGCATCTGTCTCCCACCCACTTCCTGTTTGTTTTGCAAAGCACGCCGGGAAATGTAGTCCCAATGTCCAGTGTCTCTGATCGCGATTGTCTCCATCTTGTGGCCAAAAATAGGTACTGCCACAGTAAGACTTTAACACAGCGCTACACACTCATACATGTTGTGGGGTTTTTTTGGCGGGGGGCAGCATTTCATCCATCGCTCCAGGCAGCAGAGTGGCTTGGGCCGGCCCTGTTAGCCGGTGTTTCACTACACAAAACACATTGTGCTTTCTGTCCATCTCGTCTCTCTTCAATGGACGTAAACCCACTACCCAGATTTAATATAGTTTGTGTAATATTTACGTTTTGAGGACATGTTTGACGAGTGCTACTGTGGGTGAACCTCAGCAAACGGCGATAAAAATCAGGTAAGGTTCCAGTGAAGGATATGCAGCTAAATCAGGATCCCGATGTGCACCATCTACTCCTCAAGATGATAGTATAGGCTCCGCAGTGTTCTAATTCCTGGCGGTGCGGCAAGAAGAAGAAAAAGCCTTTAGCCTCTGCTGTGGACAAAAAAAACCCCCAAAAACATACCCAGTGCCAATGGTGTAACTAGAAACCTCAGGGCCCAAGTGCAAGATTTCCTGCAGGGCCCCTTATAACCCCCCCCCCCCCCCCAAAAAATAAATGATCGTGATTTTCTTCTGCTAAAATATAGGGGTTATTCAGAGAACATGTCGCCGACATTTCGCTGCTCTCTCATTACCCACAGTTCCCTGCACTTCGGGGAATCAAAGTTCAGGATTCACCGCGGGGTCCCCGGAGTGCAGGGAAAACCTGCCGCAATCCCGCCGAAAACCCACCGGAACAACCGTGCTGAAAAAAAGCCAACGAGCTGCCGATCACAGCACAGACCAGCCGCTGGAAAAAAGCCGACAAGCTTTATAAAGCACCTACAGATTCCGCAGCGCTGTACAAAGATAGGGAGGTGACAAATAAAACACAAAGGGTACAATACAACAAGTGACGAGCAAATAGGAGAGGAATGGAGCCCTATTCCCGCAGCAACTTACAATCAGCTGATTGTGAAATTACAAACTAAAACACTTTATTTTTACTCATTTAAATGAAATAATTTTAATCAGACATAAAATGTGCAATATTTGTGTGAGGGTTTTCAATCCCCCCATTTCATGAACTCCTTCAATCCTCCTTTCCATGCCCTGCTTTAGCCCACCCTCTCATGTCCCCTTCCTTTCCCCTTTTATACTTTTTCCTTGTAACCCTTTCGCATCTCCTTTAATTCGCACTCCCAGGCCTCGAGTCCGGCGGGAACGGCGTTCCCTCACTTCTCCAGCAGCGGGAATGTTGCAAGAACGCGGGTTCCTGCTGAGGGCCGACAAAGTTTATCGCTGGGGTTGCTGGCAGAATACATTAACAGCATTCCGCTAGCAGCCCCCTCGACTGGCCGCGTGTTCCCCAAGTGCCTGCGCCAGCATGCTCCATCACGCGGCCGCCGTCCTCAGCCCTGTGAAGCTGTGACGTGTCCTACAACAGAGCCTGGTATATTCAATTCTGGGGGTTCTGTGCCTGGGTGTTTACAGGGCCGGCGCTGCCGCTAGGTGAGCTAGGGGGGCGTCTAGGGCGCAGCCGGGCCCAACCACCGAAGAAATCATTGTGTCGGCGCAGCGCTGCAGCTCTCCCGATCTGTCCGATCATTGTGTCCGCGTGAAGCCAGCATGTCTCTCTGCAGCCCGGGAGCAGCGCTTCCAGACAAGCAGGAGAGGTGATTTATGTTGGGGAGGGGCGCAAAATCACCCCCCCCACTCACTGGCCGCCGCTGGGATCCCCTCTGCACTCCCTCCCACAGCTCCCAGTCCCTGCTCTGCAAACGGTCCCGGCAGAGTCTCACATGGGGGGGGATTTCAGGCAGGTTTTCTGTCCCCTAGAATCCCCCCCACTGCCATTAACCCCTGCAGCTGCAAAACACACTTAAAGCTTTCATTTGCACAGTGCAGTCTGTGCTCGATGTAGTACAGCACTAAGTCTGCTTTCAGCAGCTGCAGGGGTTAATGGCAGTGGGGGGGGGGTTCTAGGGGAACAGAAAACCTGCCTGAAATCCCCTCCCGATGTGAGACTCTGTCGGGACCATTTGCAGAGCAGGGAGCCTGGCTGCTTCTTAGACACTGGCTGCCCCCCCATCCTCGGGGGGGGGGGGTGTCAGCCTTAACCCTCTGTGTGCCACAGGGAGAAACAATTCAGTGAACCGGCCCCAGCATCAGCTCTGTCTCATCACAGGCATCTGTATTGCTGCTGTAGGCACAAGGCTGTGTGTTTATTAGACATGTGCATTCGTTTTAGTACTAAAACGATTTAGTCCGAATTTTGGGATAATTTAGTTTTAGTATGACTCAAGAGAAACGAAACTGCTCAGTACAAAAAACGAAAGAAACTAAAATAAAATGCACTACATTTTAGTTTCAGTCCTTTTTGTGATATTATATTGATGAGTGAAGGAGACCAGCAATGAAGAGCGCAACATCGCAACATCCGAAGTTCTGCACCCTCCACATGCCAATGCAGGAGGATGTTCTATACAGAGAGGGACATTAATTCAGGAGGATGTTCTATATATAATACAGAGAGGGGTATTAATTAATGCAGGTGGATGTTGTATACATTATACAGAGAGGAGCCTTTTTTTTTTAGCCCTTTAAATCCAGTGGCTGTGAGCACTGAGATCGGCTGCTTGTTACATTATCTCTCAGTACAATGTATCAGGCTCAGCTGTTACAGTAACTGACTGCTGCTCATCACAGCGCTCAGAGTTTCAGTAAAACAAGGAAATAATATTGTTCTAACGTCTTATATATAAAAATATTATTTACTAGTTTTACTGAAACTCGGAGTGCTGTGATGAGCAGCAGTCAGTTACTGTAACAGCTTTGCCTGACACGGGGCAGTATTACAATGTTGGTGCTAACTTAACCAGAGCTGTTGTAACTGGAAACCTCCATAGGCTATAATAGCTCTGGGAAGTTTACAACAGCTCTGGTTAAGTTAGCACCAGCTATATAATATGGCCCACATTGTGCTGAGAGTGAGAGATACTGTAACAAGCAGCGATCTCAGCCCTCTGAG
This sequence comes from Leptobrachium leishanense, assembly GCA_009667805.1. NCBI lineage: Eukaryota > Metazoa > Chordata > Amphibia > Anura > Megophryidae > Leptobrachium > Leptobrachium leishanense. The sequence continues at coordinate 16,021 of RXON01003305.1, forward strand.
GAGCCACTACAATAGTAATTGTATCCACTGGTTTTCGGATGAATGAAATTAGTTTTCATACTATAGAACTGAAAACGAATTTCTTTAGCAACTAAATAAATTGCATTTTAGTACTAATGCATTAGTTCAAAACGAAATTTTGTGCTGTGCACATGTCTAGTGTTTATTATAAAATGAATTGCTGACAGCGGCCAAAGATCAGCCCATTAACAAGTCAATTCTATTAGTAATAAAAAGGATTTGCTATTATTTTTTTCTCCTGCTAATTTAGTTGTTGAAGCTGTGCAGAACGCCAGCTCACAGCGTTACTTAAACAAAATAACCCTTTTTTTATTAGACTTTAATTTTTTTTCATTCATTTTTAAATTAATAAGATTTATAACTTTACCCTTTTATAATTTAATATAAATACACACAATTCTACAAAATAAATTTGAAGAAAAAAATTCTGTTACGTATCGGTTTTCGGCCAAACGAATACTGTATTTTCGGTTTCAGTAAAAAAATTTCATTTCGGTGCATCACTAGGCAATATATATATATCCATGTGTGCTGGGGGTAATATACCAGTACCGGCTGGGTGGAGTAGAGGTAACATCACTGCTCTGCATGGAGAGAGCCTGTGGAGTCATGGGCTTGATCCCAGCGAGCAACTTCCAGTAAGTGTCCTTGGGCAAGACACCTAACAGTACAAACTTGCCACTAGGGATGAGCCGAACACCTCCCGAGTTTGGTTCAGGTCCGAACCCAAACTTTCCATTTGTTTGGGTCCAAACCCGAACCCCCATGCAAGTCAATGGGACTCAAAATTAGTTTTTTAGAGTGCTAGATATTTGAGATAAAAGGTGTATGGGGGTCCGGGTAGTGCCCTGGGGGACAGGAAACAAGGACAAAAAGTAAAAAAAAACAACTTTTTAAAGGGACAGTGAGTTTTCCATGAAGTAAGGGTTAAAAATAAAAAAATTCCTTCAAATATCGTGTCTAGGAGGTCCCCATAACCTGCCCGTGAAGTGGCGGATTTCTAGGATGTATAGAAACACTTAAAAACAAAAAAATTACGTTTTAAATGACGGTAAATGCTTTTCCTTTAATCTATCCATAAACAACTGCTTGGGGCGGCATTCTGTATGAAAAGAGGAGACATTTTAGGTCGCGCAGAAAAAGTTTACTGATTTTTTGGCGGTGAAAAGCAGGAGAATGACTGGAGAATGGAAACTTCTAGACCAAATAGCCGATTTGGAAAGTGAGATAAATGGGAGAATTTTTCTGGTTTGGCTATTTTGACCTAGAATTTTCTCTTCAGTCATTCTCCTGAGTTTCACCTTTCTCTGAATAACCCTGTCAGGGTTATTCAGAGAGCGGTGAAGAGCAGGAGAATGACTGGAGAATGGAAAATTCTAGGTCAAAATAGCCAAACCAGAAATATTCTCCATTTAGGCTAGGGTCAGACTAGCGAATTTTTAACTTGCGTTTAGGCGCACTTAATCACGGACGCACTAGCAGCAAATGACGGGCAATGACGGCCAATATACAAAGTACGGTCGCACGAAAGTCCGGCTGCGCAACGCAAGTGGAAAATGAACGCATTTTTTCGAGAACGCAGAACGCTAGTACGGACGTACAGAGTGCGCTGCGTCCACTAGCGGCGTGTGTGCGTGATTTGGAGACGTCAGACCCTGCTCATGTCCGGCCAACATAACGTCCAGACACCCAAAGTTTCCTGGTTTGGATCCGTAAAAAATCACGCACAAAAATGCGCATCGTATGACCGTTTTCGCGCAATCTGTGAAAAAATACGGCAATGCGTTCGGACGCACTTTTTGACGGTCGCTGCGAAAAATGCGTTAGTCTGACCCTAGCCTTATCTCACTTTCCAAATCGGCTATTTGGTCCAGATTGTTCTCTTTTCCTGCCATTCTCCTGGTTTTCACCTTTCTCTGAACAACCCCGAGAGAGAGGTGAAAGCCAGGAGAACTGGCAGGAGAAGAGAACAATCTAGACCAAATAGCCGATTTGGAAAGTGAGTTAAATGGGAGAATTTTTCTGGTTTGGCTATTTTGACCTAGAATTTTCACTTCTCCAGTTATTCTCCTGCTTTTCACCGCTCTCTGAATAACCCTGTGAATGTTTAATCCCGAGGTGAAAAATAACATTGCTTTAGATTGTTTTCAAACAACAGTTAACCAATTGGCTGCTATGGACGCGCTGAGCGCGTCCAGCCAAGTGGTTCTCCTGTGCTATGGACTCGCTGTGCGGATTCCAGCAGATTGCTGCGCCCCCCGGTGCGGGCTGACATCTTGGATGTCAGCCCAGCACTCCGGGACCCCGGCGGAGCAATTAGATGTCATTGCGGCGGCGCGATGAATAGCGCATAGCACGATGACGCCAGTCCTGGAGTTAACCCCTACCTGCCACCAATGGTAGAAATAGGGGGTTCCAATGAACCCCCCATCTCCCGATCCGTGGCAGCTAGGGGTTAATGTTTGATATCGTTGGATCGGCCAGAGAATGGCCTTTCCAAGGATACTAAACATGAGCATGAAAAATGTTTTTTTTAAAAAATAAAAATAAAAAAATTAAAATAATTTAAAAAAATTCTATAAAAAAATATACAAGTTTTTTTGTTTGTTTTTGTTTTGTTAATGCAGCAATATTGTTCCCATTTCAATTATAATGTGAACAATAATGCTGCACTAACGATTTTTGTATGCGGTGCGTTTGTTAAAAAAGCAAAATTTTCCCCCAAACAAAAATGTAACGAGACCCCATTTCTAATTTTTTTAACAAGCGCACCCCATACAAAATAAACCGCAAACGATCACATGTTAAAATGTGAAAAAAAACACTTTACACATAATAAATTAGTGAAAATTCTAATTTTATTGCATTTTTTTTTATAATATACAGACATGACATAACGTATACATATAATAATGACATATTATGAAACTGCCAAGTCTGCCGAAAAGAACGATATATAATATGTCTGGGTCATATATCAAAATATGGCTACAAAACGCGGTTTAACATGATGAGTGAAAGCGGTAAAAATGACCTCAGCACAGAGGTGTGAAAAGCCTCAGCAGCGAAAGGGTTAAATGCAGCATATTAGGATGTTTTAGGAGGGAAATTATTCTCAAATCTCAAATCAGAAACAGACACCACCCCACCCCCTCACTATATTGTACAATGTATCAAATTGATTACCAGACTGAAAACACCTGGTGTTATGCCCGTTTGTGAACAGAGGTCATTTAGAGTTGATAATCTTTCCACGTACAGATTAGTTTTTAATTCAATATCTAATAAACCGTTGGTTATAATATTCTGCAGTAAAGAGTCTCTTTATCTCTAGATTTTTTAGTATTTTTTTAAGCATTTTCTATACTTTTTTCAAAATTTCTTTTTTTTTTCGAACCCGAACCGAACAGACCCAAAAAGTTCGAAATTCGCAAACTTTCCAACTGCCGAAGTTTGGGTCGGACTCCGAACCGTCCGAACCCGAACAGCTCATCCCTACTCGCCACCCAGGATATACTTGAAAACAAGAGAAATCTCAATGTATCCTTCCTGGTAAAATCCTTTGTAAAAAAAAATATATATATACCCATGTGTGCTGGGGGCAATATATACCCATGTGTGCTGGGGCAATATATACCCATGTGTGCAGGGGCAATATATACCCATGTCAGCTGGGGGCAATACATACCCATGTCAGCTGGGGGCAGTAATGTGCGGTGTTTATCAGGGTATCACAAAGCTCCACAGTAATGTGCATTGTTTATGACTGTGTCACAGAGCTCCAAAGTAATGTGCAGTGTTTTTTTTGGGGGTGGGGTGCAAGTAGCTGGTCTTGCCTAGGGCGCAAAATAGTCTGGCCCTGGGTGTTTAGAAACATAGAAAAATGACGGCAGATAAGAACCTTTCGGCCCATTTTATTTATTTTATTTATTTATTTATAAAGGATTTTACCAGGAAGGATACATTGAGATTTCTCTCGTTTTCAAGTATGTCCTGGGTTCGAGAACATTGAGTGGTTACAGAAATACAAAATAGTAAAATGCAAGATATTAACACAAGACCAAATACACAGATTGACAGAAAAATAAATATGGAGGAAATAAAGTCATTATGTTACATGTTTACAGGTGCTAGTCTGCCCAATTACATGGATACTTAACCTGGATTTATCTTTTGTTTAGGATAGCCTTATGCCTATCCCATGTCTGCTTAAATTCAATTACGGTTTTAATTTAAATTAAAATATTTTATTTCTTCAGGTAATGGGGTTGTGGTATTCTTGGGTGAGTCCCTCTGGTCTTTCAGGGGCAGATCCAGACACAGGTTTCGGGAGGGGGGCATTCTACCAGTTTTGGCCAAGAGCTGGTGTTGGGTTCGCAGTGACAGGTGGATATATTTGCCCCCAGCTCACATGGATATATATATTGCCCCAGCTCATATGGATATATTGCCCCGAATGCATATGGATATAGTGCCCCCAGCTCATATTGATATGGTGCCCCAGCTCATGATATGGTGCCCCCAGCTCATATAGATATGGTGCCCCCAGCTCATATGGATATGAAGCCCCCAGCTCATATGGATATGGTGCCCCCAGCTCATGATATGGTGCCCCAGTTCATATGGATATGGTGCCACCAGCTCATGATATGGTGCCCCCAGCTCATATGGATATGGTGCCCCCAGCTCATATGGATATGGTGCCCCAGCTCATGATATGGTTGCCCCAGCTCATATGGATATGATGCCCCCAGCTCATATGGATATGGTTCCCCTAGCTCATATGGATGTGGTGCCCCCAGCTCACATAGATCTGGTGCCCCCAGCTCATATGGATGTGGTGCCCCCAGCTCATATAGATATGGTGCCCCCAGCTCATGATATGGTGCCCCCAGCTCATATGGATATGGTGCCCCAGCTCATTTTGATATGGTGCCCCCAGCTCATATGGATGTGGTGCCCCCAGCTCATGATATGGTGCCCCCAGCTCGCATAGATATTGTGCCCCCAGCTCATATGGATATATGTGCCCCCAGCTCATGATATGGTGCCCCCAGCTCATATGGATATGTGCCCCCAGCCCACATGAATATGGTGCCCCCAGCTCAAATGGATATGTGCCCCCAGCCCACATGAATATGGTGCCCCAGCTCATATAGATATGGTGCCCCATCAATTGCCCCCCAGACCCGCCCCTGTGGTCTTTCAAAAGGCTAGGGAGGCAAGTGCAAGCCGATTCCCCCCGCCTTAGTTTACCAGATGCGGTGGAGCTCTAGCTGAGGGGGCAGGGCTATGCCTGTTTCTCTCACAGCAACTGTGTGCCGGAACTTCCCTCAAGCAGGGAAGTTCTGACACGTGGTTTCTGGTGAGGGGGCAGAGGTAGGCGCGCGGCCTTGACCCGCTGCAGCGCTGCCTTCGAGAGACTGGGGCGGGCACATGCCCCACGACCCAGTCAGCCCCTGGTCGCGACCCACTTTTGGGTCGCGACCCACCAGTTGAGAAACACTGCTTTAGAGTATTATAAGCAATGGTTTATTAGATATTGCATTGTTAATATTTTTAACATTGAAGCCTATGGGATTAAACATTTCTCACACCTTTTTTAACATTGAAGCCTATGGGATTAAACATTTCCCACACCTTGTTGCTAAAACATTTCCCACACCTTTGGTTAAATTACGTTCTCAGCGTTAAAATATTCGTGCAAGGGAGGAAAAACTGCACCCGCAGTTTTACAATGAAGGTGCGAAAAATGCTGCCTGCGTTATTACCGCACGTAAATATCCTGGACTCCATAGGACTCCATTGAGTTCCCCCCTGCTGGTCACATGACCAGCCGGATCTCGCCTCGCGAGATCCGGCTGGTCCGTGCAGTGGTGGATCCAGGGGGGCAACGTCCCCCCCTGAGAAAATCACTTTTCTCCCTACAAGCGGCTGCCACGGCCGGCATGCAGCTTGGCGCTCGCCTGGGATGGGAACCACCTGACCAGTGCACGAGATCGCGGAGTTCACGTGAACTCCACGATCTCGTGAGAACGCGGCTGTGCTGGTCAGGTGGTTCCCGGCAAGCAGCCAAATTGCATGCCGGCGGCCGGTCGTAGGGAGAAGAACGGCTGGCAGGTACTCGGAACGGCTGCAGAGGGGCCTGGCAGCAGAGGAGGTGAGAGCTGGGGGCAAATACATCCATGCGAGCTGGGGGCAATATATCAATGTGAGCTGGAGCAAATATATCCACCTGTCACTGCGAACCCAGCACCAGCTCTTGGCCAAAACTGGTAGCATGCCCCCCAAACCTGTGTCTGGATCCGCCCATGGGTCCACGTAGTGATACGCAGGGAGAGACTGGGGGGACCTTTTCCCCCAGTCTTTCCTTGCTCCCGCCAGACCAAGGAGGCAGTTGGAGCCGTGGTCCTCGCCGCGGGACAGGAGGTGAGTATCTGAGTCTTTTTTTTCTTTTGAGGCTGGTGTTAATGGATTTTGCAGAAGCAGAATCCGTTAACACCAAGTCCTGGCTCTGGTTAACTTTCCACTAACCACAGCTGGACGTTAATCAGCGCCGGGACTTTGTAATACCAGCGCTGATTAACACTTTGCGCTCATCATGTTAAGTATAAGGAGCGCAATGTACATTAACCTCGCGCAGAAAAGCACAAGATATCAAACGCAAACGCGTTACTTAACCCTTTAGTGTTTGGATTGTAATATGCGGTAAGCACCGCAGCAAACGTTAAGGCTCACACAAGTGAGCCTTAACGTTTGCGTTAAGATGGTAATTTTTCCCACTCGTTGGTGATAAAACATTTCCCATGGCTTCAAATCGCGTTTAAACATGAGCAAAAGCGATAAAAATGAGCTCAGCGCACAGCGGTGAAGTTCGAGAGAGAGACTAATTAGGATTGTGAAAGGGAGTGAGTTCCCTTTGTTCTATGGGATCAGGCATGGGGGCTTTTTTGCTTAATGAGCTGAAGCATGGCCGATTTGTGATTGGATGCAATACGGAGAGGAACAATGGGAGGGATGGGGAAGGGGGGTATAAAAGACAAGGTGTGGGAGCAGTTTGTGTATTGCAGTTAATTTTCTTTTACTAAGAACTTCAGAGACAGGGCGGCGGCGAGCTCCATTTTGCCATCACCATCATCGTATGAAAACCAATGACTGGATAAGTATTACTTGCAGTATCAATCTGTTATGCATACTCTATTATCATAACTCTGCTACATATATATTCCTAGTTCCATTATTTATTGGATGGATAGGTGTGGGTTTCCCATTGTATGGATTTGTAGGTTTATTTAGTGGATGCTTATTATATTTGTTTCAATTTGCAATACTGTATTACTTGTTCATTTGGTGTCGAGCTGCGTGATAGTAATTTATAATGGGTTATTGTTCTGGGATAATTCTGCCAGAATTCAGTGATTTGTTGTTTTGTATGTTATTAGGGGCATTAGGATTTCCAGTAATTTTGATTTGGCTGTCTGTGGACTGCTGTGCCTTATTAGTTTATGTGCTCAGTATAGCACATGACTGACTGTTCAATTTTAGTATCATCCATGGCTGCAGCCAAAATCATAATAAGCAACCCATATAAAAAACCGTAAACAAACACAGGGCCTCCCTATACACGCATGTGCCCTCACCATACACACAGAAGGAACTCACTATACATAGTGAAATCACACCTAGGACCTCAGTATAACACACAAAGTCACGCTAATGATGTAGCTATCATACACCCTGAAATCACAAAATTCCTCTCTATAACACACTGAAATCACTAATGTAGAATAACACTAAGAGAAATAAAAAATGAAAATAAATAAATAAATTAAAAAAAAATATATAGAAACATAAAAATAAAATAAAAACTTGCTATAACACGCCGTAATCACACAATAGAAACACACAGAAACCTAGCCATAGCACACGGAGATCCCACAAGGACCTAGGCATAGCACACGGAGACAACACAAAGGGAATGTAATCACACATAGGAACTTGATATAACAGACTGAATCACTGGACATTAGTCACTATAACTCTATAGTGTGCCGAATGAGAAATGTACCATACGTGCATTGCTGAGTAACACCTTTACTGGATTCTCAAGCAGCTTCACATGCTGGCTTTTTATGTGGGTTATGATTTACAGGGTTATTCAAAGAGCTGTGTGTTTCAAATAATGTTAGAGTAACCCCAAGGGCTAAGCAGTAAGTTGGTGAACAAATTAATTTGTATACTGTATTTAAGTTCACTATTCTAATTGTTGCAATTTTAAAGTGACACAGCAGCAATGTACAATCTTTTGTTTTGAGCACTTGCTACAGTTGAGTAAATAATTATTTAGAACGGTAACTTTGTCTTTATTGAGGGAGAGGAGAGACTTATTTCAGGAATAGAGGAAACATGAGCAGTAACTCACTCATATTTCACACTTGTACCATCATCATAATAAAGCCTGGGAGTGGATAAGTATTAAGTGTATTTATTCGGGGAATTTGAAGCTATGTTGATAATAGACATGTGCATTCGTTTTAGTACTAAAATGATTTAGTCCGAATTTTGGGATAATTTAGTTTTCTTATGACTCAAGAGATACGAAACTGCTCAGTACAAAAAACTAAAGAAACTAAAAAAAAATGAATTCCATTTTAGTTTGAGTCCTTTTTGTGATATTACATTGAATGAAGGAGACCAGCAATGAAGAGCGCAACATCGCAAAACTGCAGAAAAGGTTTGTATGCGTAATCCTTCCTGAGAATCTGACAGTGATAGAGCTCCAGAATACTCACTCGCAGCACAGACAGCCAGCACAGGAGAGGAAACCTTTACTTAACCCTTGCATGTCTATGAGGCAGAGAAGATGATAAAAGCAGCTGGAGAAGCAAAACCTTCAAATAAGTCATACTGAAAGCTAATGACAGAGGAGGGCTGAAAAGTAAAAACCCCTTTATAACGAGCAGCGCTGGGAGAAGAGAGGGACTTTATAAAATGTGTTATCTCCCCTCCCACTCTGCATAATAGGGGCTTAGGTCTGATACATTTTATATTATCCAGGAGCACTATACCCCTTTCCTCATCTATAATACACGTTTTATATAAAGTCCCTCTCCTCTCCCAGTGCTGCTTGTTATAAAGGTTTTTTTTACGTCTGATACATTTAGTGTCCAGCTCTCCCAGTTACTCTGTCATTATGAGCCTTCTGTGTGATTTATTTGAATGTTTTCCCTGGATTTAAAGTGCTTTATTTTATTATAAAAATAAATTTGCACCAGTCATCTCTTCTCTGAGCTTTCAGACCGATTTACGTTAATATTTTCCCTCTCCCCTGCTTTTATAATCCTGTCTGTCTCCCCCACAGAGATATAAAGTTTAAGTAAAAGTTCCCTCTCCTGTGCTGGATAAGCATTGCATTCCGAAGTTCTGCACCCTCCACATGCCAATGCAGTAGGATGTTCTATACAGAGAGGGGCATTAATTAATGCAGGAGGATTCTATACATTATACAGAGAAAGATATAAATTGAGGAGGATGTTCTATACAGAGAGTGACATTAATTCATTCAGGAGGTGTTCTATACATTATACAGAGAGGGGTATTAATTAATGCAGGTGGGTGTTCTATACATTATACAGAGAGGAGTATTAATTAATGCATACCCTCAAATAAATCACTCTGAAGGCTCATAATGATAGAGTAACTGGGAGAGCTGGATACTAAATGTACATTATACAGAGGAGCATTTTTTTTTAGCCCTTTAAAACCAGTGGCTGTGAGTGCCGAGATTGGCTGCTTGTTATATTATCTCTCAGTACAATGTATCAGGCTCAGCTGTTACAATAACTGACTGCTGCTCATCACAGTGCTCAAAGTTTCAGTAAAACAAGGAAATAATATTGTTATAACCTCTTATATATAAAAATATTTTACTGAAACTCTGAGCTCTGTGATGAGCAGCAGTCAGTTACTGTAACAGCTTTGCCTGACACATTGTACTGAGCGTGAGAGATGCTGTAACAAGCAGCGATCTCAGCCCTCTGAGGAGCCACTACCATAATAATTGTATCCGCTGGTTTTCGGATGAATGAAATTAGTTTTCATACTAAAGAACTGAAAACGAATTTCTTTAGCAACTAAATAAATTGCGTTTTAGGACTAATCCATTAGTTCAAAACAATATTTTGTGCTGTGCACATGTCTACTTGATAATATACTATATGCGTGTGTGTGTGTAATCTATTGGGTTAAATACGCGCTAATTTATCCGTTCTAGTGATTTGCATTGTTAGCTAGAATATGCTCGTTGATATTTGCTTCACTTTGTAATACTTGATCAAACCTTATTATTTGTATAGTCTGTATGATCTTATAAACATAGGTAGTCAGTGACCGCATGGCTGGCAGCCATCTTAAACCTCAAAAAGTCACATGTGCTTTTGCCAATGAGGAAGTGCTGCAGCAGTAACTGTACAATCTGTTTAAGATTACATTTGCGCAACTAAATTAATCCAGATTGTTTCTGCCAGATTTATGAATATATAACAATTACTAACCAAATAACATCTAAATGTGTCTGTTATAATTTCTGAAGAGGCTTATCAACTAAACAGTGATTTTGTATGTTAGCAAATGCTGTGTCATTAGGTTAATTCGGTTGATTTAACTTCGGGTCTATAGATTAATATACTAAGCAAGAATCAGTTTCATTGTGGACGGAGGTTAAAGACTTTCACATGTGCAGCTTGGTTCTATTGATAAAGGATTCCAGGGCTGAGGACTCATAAAATGGAGGACAATGCAGCCACTAATGTACAGAACATCCTTGCTCTTTCTCAACTCAAAATGGAGACGGCGTTATTTACATTTCACAAGAGGACACACAAATACAGAGGGGGAAGGTGCACAAACAATAGAGTCACTCTCAGATGCGAACAATGGATCAGATAACAGTGAGCTGGTGACCTTAGTTGCTGGTGGGAGGGGAGGGGCTGATGGAAGCATGTGAAAACAAAAGGAATTCATTACTTACAGGGGGTGTACACTACACAAAGACTGGATCGTAATACAGAGGTTACGCTATACAGAGGGAATACAATACTCTACATGATACACAGAGCAAGGGAATGTAAGGAAAATACATACAAATAAACATTGGGACGGCCGTTTCTTTGTAGATGCAATAAGTAGGGAAGATGTTTCTGTTAGCTACCATTCAATCAGGTGGTGATTTTGGTAAGGGTAGCTGGCGAGGGGACAGAGTTACCTATGCTTGATCTAGAGTCAGCCTTCAGGCCGTACCGCTGTGTCCAGGGGGTTTTCTTTTAATGGGGTGTAAATTCGATGGGTAATTTTACATCGATATCTGTTTACCCATTGGGGTGGGCAATATCCCATGCTCCCTTTTTAAAGAATTCCTACTTTTTTGCATTGCTTAGTGGAGAAGAGAGCGGGGAGGAGACGTATAGTACATTACTTGGACGATTTCATGGTAACGGGTTCCAAAGGGACTGGAGAATGAGGTAGGATCGGGGGGGGGGGGTAACAATATAAGTTTAGTTGATTGGGGAGAATTGTAGGTGGTTTGGGGGGGAATGGCGAGACATTAAGATCAAATGGTCTAGTGTAATTTCAAATGGTGAGCAGGCAAATGGCCCAGGAGTGGATTCAATGGATGGGTGCAAAGCTTGGTGTTTCTGGAATTTTTTATTTTCCAATCATCGGGGCAATACCACTGTGGGGGATAGAATTAAAAAATAAATAAATAAAAAAATAAATAAATAAATAAAAAATAAATTTAAAAAATAAATAAATAAATAATAATAATAAAAAAATTAATTAATAAAAAATTTAAACCCCCCCTTTTTTTGGTCTGATATTCAAGGTGTGGTGCAAGTGCTGAATAACATGTCTGCATCATCACCGCAGGTTGTAGCCTAGGTCAGGTATTTGGTGTTGATATGTTTGAAAAGCAATATTAATTTCACGGCAAATCACATACCGGGGGTAAGGAAGGTGGTGGCGGATACATTGTCCAGTTTCAGGTGGGATGTGTTCCGACATTTTTCACCAGGAGGGGGAGGAGGAAAGAGGGGAAAAAAAAAAAATTCCCAGGGTAAAGACTGCCCTCTGTTTCTTTGCCAGATGGGGAGCAGTTAGAGGGCATCAATGATTAGGTGAGGAGATTGTTGGTGTAGAAGACATGGGCACCGTAGAGCAAGCAGTGAAAGGGTTGGGTTGAGTTTTAAAGGGACAAAGGAGGTAGGGCAGAATGTTGTTTTCAAAATAACTACTGAAGTTCGGCGGTAAGTCAATAAAGAAAGGACAGCTTGGAACTATTTAGTGGTATTTCATACTTTGCTCGGTTAAAGGAAGAGGAGGACTGGGCTAAACAATTTGTGGTGAGGAAGATCTTGACAGCAGAGTACAAGTAGGAGATAAGATGGAGCTGATAACAATCTTTGTAGGGCAGCATTTGTTTTAGTTTTTCAGCTGCCCTAAGGATTGAGGAAACAATTGCTCTAGGTGCCCATGGTGGGGAAGTATGCCCAGTGGTACGTATGAGGGGATACTTGGAGGCGACTCCTTCAAACGGTCGCATGTTATGGGGGCACAAGGGTGGTACTAACTTGTCCGGGTATCAATTCAAAATGGTTCCGCAGCAGGCCACGGAGGGGCTTGGTTGAAAGGGGAGTTACATTTGCCCCCCATTCTTTCAGGATAGCAGCTGCTAGTACTGAGGCAGATTGGGTTACCCAAAGGACCGAATTAAAAAGATGGGGAGATGGAAATGGGAAGTATATAGGAGATATGTGAGGTCATTAAAGAAATGAAGGGAAAACTTATGGGGAACAATTGTTTTGTTTTAATAATAATAATTTGTTTCCTTTTTTTCTTTTGGTTTCTTTTCAGTTCGGGTACACTGGTGTGTGTATGTGTGTGCATTACAGTTAATAGTTTACATTTTGGTTATTTGCAGGACACGCAATGAGAGTGCGGATCCTGGGACACTCCTATGTGCACTGGATGGAGAGTCATGCTGCTGGCACCAAGAGAGGAGTGACCCCGGGGTGCAGCGTAATTGAAGTAGGGATTAGATGGATAGGGAAGCAAGGTAGGGGGTGGGGCAGTTATTGGGAATAGCAAAGACATCCAGGAGAAAGAGGGGTAAGCCAGATATTATGGTACTACATTTAGGGGACAGCTAGAGAAGAGATAGGTAATGTGAGTGGTGAAATAGCAGCCTGGCACGTGGGGATGCAATGGTAGGGGGAGGGTCTGCAGGGTACGGGGTGAGTGTGGTTTCGTACGGCCAAGCTCAGGTGCCTTCCTGGTTTGCAGATCCTCTCGGCCTGCTATTTGTGATATAAAGAGACCCCTGAGTAGACGCGACATCACGCTACTTAGCCACGTGGGGCCGCTATTTCTGGGCAATATGTGTGGTGCATTGCATTTGCCGATGTTATCTGGCAATGGTTTTGGAGCACCCCGAAATAGGAGCAAGAAGTGAGGAGTTCATTGAAGGAGTGATAAGGCTGGGAACACACTCTTCATTGAAGGCGCGATAAGGAGCCTTTTGTGGGGTAAGAGGAAAGGTCACGGGTTTTTATTGGTGGCAGTAAAAAGAGGGTCCTCGTTTTTGGTGGCGGTGAAATAGGCGGCCTGGCACGTGGAGGGCGATAGTGGGGGGAGGGTCTGCAGGGTACGTGGTGAGTGTGGTTTCATACGGCCAAGCTCAGGTGCCTTCCTGGTTTGCAGATCCTCTCGGCCTGCTATTTGCGAAATAAAGAGACCCCTGAGCAGACGTGTGGTCATCCTGCTTAGCCACGTGGGGTGCTATTTCTGGGCAATGCTTGTGGTGCATTGCAGTTGCCAGTGTTATCTGGCTGCCAGTGTTATCTGGTGTAGCGTATTTGGCATACGAGGATCGATAATAATAATTCTGCCTTAGAGGCAAAGAATTTGGCCTTAAGTATTAAAAGACGTGACCTTTTCAAAATGCCAATACTTTGTTGTGTTTTCATTTACAGGAAAAGGGAGGGGGGTTAGTTGGTATCAAGAAAGTAACTTACGGGCCAAGGTACTCCCTGTGGAATAGTGACCCAGACTGCCGCATCTCCATGGGTAAGAAGTCGGGTAAGAAGCTCTTCCCATTAGAGGGCCCATGACAGCTGGACATCCGAGATGCGCTGGGAGAGGGCAGGCGTAAGAGACAGGGGGAACCCCATACATACCAGTCTCCCACGATGAGCTCTTCTGAGGAGGAGGACCCATACTGGTCGGAGGCCTCGGTGGTGGCACGGCACTCGCCCCGGGCACCGGAGGCAGGCAGATGGTCAGTTGCGGAGCCCAATGGTCGGAGGACCCCAGTGGCGCGCCGGCTCGCGTCTTCCGACCCTTCTGTTCCTACGGATGCTACTCCGGCTGCTCCTGGGGGGAGGAGAGGCGCGGGCCGCGTGTCCTTCACGAGGGAAGATATACGTGGCCTGCTGGGAGAAGCACTGGAGGAGATGAGAGCAGTGTGGCGCGCGGACTTTGCGGCCTTAACCACAGAACTGACGGATGTCAAAGGGAGGCTGAAGACGGTCGAAGACCAGGTCGAAGAGATTATGGCGACCCGGACGCTCCTCGCGCCGCAGGTGGATTCACTGCAGTCTCAGGTGGCGGCACTTGCGGGAGCCGTGGAGGCAGCCGAAAGCCGTCATCGCCGGAGAAACATTCGTATCCGGGGGATCCCGGAGACGATGGCCGATGATGCCCTGCTACCGTTTATTAACAAGTTTGCGTTGCACGTAATCAACGAGCCGACCGGAACTGTTTTTCACAACGTTTTCCGACTACGTAAGGCGACTACGGCCCCGGTAGACTCCCCCCGCGATGTGCTAGCGGTGGCGGGAAATGAGACCGATAAACGGCGCCTGATGTCGACTCCCGCGGCTCGAGCTCCCATTGTTTTTGAAGAGATGGTTTTGTCACTGTTTGTCACTGTCACTTCCTTTTGTGACCACCATAGCTCACCGGCAATATCGAGAAGTCTCGGCGTTTCTGAGGAACCGTGGGGTCAGATATAGATGGGGGGTTGCAGGTTCTATGTACATAAATTACGACAACCTGTCTCACCTGGTTTCCACCCCTGAGGCCGCGTGGTCCCTGCTGCACTCTCTGGGACTCTCCCCTGCCCCGGTGTCCCCCAGCCTTGTCCCTGGGGGTTCCTTTCCTCCGATGCTAGATCCGGGATAGAATCGGACGTGGAATAGCACAGCTCGGTGCTTTAAACCAACAGGATTCTGTTCTCATTCCGCCCTCTCCCCTCTTTGTGAAACGGACCGTTCCGCTCCTCATTGATATTTGATATTTTTCTTTTTGATGCCGTCTATTGCTTTCCTGAAAGCCGGAGACTTTTCTAACTACATGGGATATATTTCACTTATAGCGAACTCTGTTGGGGTTTTCTTTTTCTCTCCAATATTTTTGCAAACTGGATGCCTTTCGCAGCCTTCTCCTTAATTTTTCTGTTTTTTGATGTTACGTAGAAGATATTATTATTGTCAGACGACTTGTTTTTGGTTTTCTCATATCTATGGATGGATATTAGTTGTGTTTTGGCTTTCTTGTGACATATTCGAAGATTTGCGGAGGTCCTGCGAGGCCTTCACTGTATGTTTGTCCTATATCTGTGATTGCAACATCCGTAAATAATTCCCTTTTTTCCATTGCTCCATATCCTACGGAACAATTTTCTTTTTATTCTTTTTACTATTATCTTTATTGACCATATGTCTGCTGCCCATACGCTGCTCCTTTATGATGACAATCCACCTCCCCCTTATGTTTTATGTGGTTTTGAGGTTGTAATATTTGCCCTGCGAGGCCGACCCTGTTGGTCAGTCTGTGACCCTTTGATTACAAATAATAATTTAAATACAAAAAAAAAAAAAAAAAAAGAAGGTAACTTACATGGGAGAAGTTGTAAGAAGAGAATAGGGGTATAATTCTTAGTTCGAGAGAAAGACTAATTAGGATTGAGCAAGGTTTAAGAATTATCCCTGTATTACACAAGAGTGAAAGGGAGTGAGCTCCCTTTGTTCTATGGGATCAGGCATGGGGGCTTTTTTGCTGAATGAGCTGAAGCATGGCCGATTTGTGATTGGATGCAATAGGGAGAGGAACAATGGGAGGGAGGGGGAAGGGGGGTATAAAAGACAAGGCGTGGGGGCAGTTTGTGTATTGCAGTTAATTTTCTTTTACTCCCACCCAACCCACCCTGTTTGTTTCTCTTTCATAGATGCTGGTTCTCTACAACAACGGAAAGGTCACGCATCAGAAGCACCACGGATAGAGGCAATGGAGTGGTGATTTCACCACTCATTCAAGACCGCCCGTGGTTTCCCATATGGAAATATGCCATGTTGCATGAACCTGGTTCATGGTTTATTCGGCCATGTCTGGGGGATTGTCTAAATATGGACATGGTTAGTCTACCTATTCCATCAAATTATACACCATGTTACATGAAGCCAGCCTGTGGTTTTTGAACAGCCAGGGTTGGGGGATTGTTCTTTGAATAAAAGCATGGTTTAGAGCAATTATTATCGATCAGATAGTATCCCAAGTGGCTTGAAGCCAATTGGTTTTTTTTACGGCCACAACTGGGTGGATTGCGCTTAAATTGGGCACTTTACCATGTGGCAGGAAGCCAGCTGGTGGTTTGAACGGCCACAGCTGGGGGATTGCGCTTTAAGATGGACATGGTTTAGGTTAGGGAGGAGCGGTGAAATAGGCGGCCTGGCACGTGGAGGGCGATAGTGGGGGGAGGGTCTGCAGGGTACGGGGTGAGTGTGGTTTCATACGGCAAGGCTCAGGTGCCTTCCTTGTTTGCAGATCCTCTCGGCCTGCTATCTGCCATAAAAATACACTGAGCAGACGTGTGGTCATCCTGCTTAGCCACGTGGGGCGCTATTTCTGGCAATGCTTGTGGTGCATTGCAGTTGCCAGTGTTATCTGGCTGCCAGTGTTATCTGGTGTAGCGTATTTGGCATACGAGGATCGATAATAATAATTCTGCCTTAGAGGCAAAGAATTTGGCCTTAAGTAATAAAAGACGTGACCTTTTCAAAATGCCAATACTTTGTTGTGTTTTCATTTACGGGAAAGGGGAGGGGGAGGGGGGTTAGTTGGTATTAAGAAGGTAACGTACATGGGAGAAGTTGTAAGAAGAGAATAGGGGGATAATAACCGGCTGGGTGGAGTAGAGTTAATGTCACTGCTCTGCGTGGAGAGAGCCTGTGGAGTCATGGGCTCGATCCCAGCGAGCAACCTCTCCAGTAAGTGTCCTTGGCAAGACACCTAACGGTACATACTTGCCACACAGGACATACTTGAAAACAAGAGAAATCTTAATGTATTCTTCCTGGTAAAATCCTTTCTCAAAAAAAAATAATTCTTAATGGTTAAAAACTTTTTTTTTTTCTTAAAAATTGTTTTTCATTGTTTCCTGTCCCCCATGTCAGTACCCGGACCCCCATACACCTTTTATGACCAATATCTTGCATATATGCGCTCTGGAGGGGACCTTCATTTTCGAAATTTTGAGCCCCATTGACTTGCATTGCGTTCGAATCGTGTTTGCGTTCAAAATTTTTCCGATGTTCGAGTTTGAATGTGAACCGAACACGGGGGTGTTCAGCCCATCACTATACACACACACAGACACACACACACAGACAGACACGGACAGACACAGACAGGCACAGACACTCACAAACAAACACACACACAGGCACACACACACACAGGCAGACACGCACACACAGACACACACAGACACACAGACACACACACACACCATTTAGGGAGCCGCTAAAGCCAGGCTCACAAACTCCCCTATTCCCAGACTTTATAGGCGACATCACAAAATATTACGACAATTATCAATAAAATGTTAAATAAAATCAAAGCAAAGTATCTTATTCCATTTATTAGAGTTTACAGCAATGTTTCCCAAACCTGTCCCCGGGACCCTCTAACTGGCCACATTTTGCAGATCTCCTCGGGGAAATCCTCCAATCCCTGAAAAGCAAATGATATCACCTGTGCTGGGCTTCAGATATCTGCAAACCTGGCCTGTCAGCGGCTCCTGAGGACAGGTTTGGGGAACAATGGTTTACAGACTCATTGCTGGGAGTTTTATTGCTGTGCAGCTCTGTTATACACCTGCACTCGCTGAATATATTGGGGAGCGCCTAAAAGGAGGAACATTAGAAAGAAAGAGGAAAAGGGGGGATTTGGGCCCAAAATAGGGACTGTCCCTCAAAAGCAGAGACATTTGGATGATATGCACCCAGGTACACACTCACACACAGCTGTATACAGACACACACTCATTGACACATACACAGCTATATACACATCCATATATACACAGATACACACACAGGTTTGGACATACAGTATACACACTATAGAAGTTTACATATTTTGAGTGTATCCAGGAAACAGCCTTTTCACGTGAAATCCAGAGGTTTGATACATAGAAGTTAACCCCTTTGCTTCTGAGACATTTCACTTTTTATCCTCCAAGACACAATTTTAAACATAATTTAGAAAAATACACAGTTTTACTTTTACACTGTACATTGCACATAGTCACGTTTGGTCGCATTGGGATGGTCAGACTCTGGCCTTTCCAATGACACCTCAATGGTCTATGTACGATGTGGAGAAACGGAGATACAGGGTTTCAAACTTCCAAAGGTCCCCTGTATCACCTACAATGGGACGGCAGCTGGGGGGGGGGGGCAAATGCCCCCTGTGCCCCTCTTTGGATCCACCAGTGAGATTTAACCAGAGGGAAAACTCAAATCAGGAACCTACAGGGTTAACAGACAGTCCCATGATGCAAAGTGTCCACACCCTGTGTGTGAGGAATGTGGTAAAACTCGACCACTGACTCCTGATAAGAGAGAAGTTAAGTTTCGTTTCTCATTCTGCTTCCAGCGATGGCGTCTGCTGATCTGAGAGACGAGCTGACCTGCTCCATCTGCCTGAACATTTATACAGTCCCTGTGACCCTGCCATGTGGACACAGCTTCTGCAGGACCTGCATTGGGGATGTGCTGGACACACAGGAGGGATCTGGAGCCTATAAGTGTCCTGAGTGCAGAGCAGAGTCTCAGGAGCGTCCGGCTCTGGAGATGAACAGGAAGCTGCGGAACATCGCTGACAATATCCGATCTACTCACCCGGAGCAGGAGGAGGCCAGGATCCCCTGTACTTACTGTATTCAGTCTCCGGTACCGGCTGTTAAAACATGTCTACATTGTGAAGCTTCTCTGTGTGAAAACCACCTGAGGGTCCACAGCAAGTCAGCAGAACACGTCTTAACTGAACCCACCACTTCACTGGAGAACAGGAAATGCTCCGTCCACAAGAAGGTCCTGGAGTATTACTGCTGTGAGGACACGGCCTGTATCTGTGTTTATTGCGTGGCCGGAGAGCACAGGGGACACCAGGTGGAGACTCTGAATGAGGCCTCTGAGAAGAAGAAGGAGAAACTGAGGAATATTCTGCATAAACTGACCTCACAGAGAGAGGAGGCCGAGAAAAGAGTCCAGAGCTTGGAGGAGCTCAGGAGACAAGTGCAAGGAAAAGCAGCCGGGGTAACAGAGCGAGTCACTGCCCTGATTAGGGACATCAGGAAACAGCTGGAAGCCCTGGAGAAGCGAGTCCTGAGTGAGATCTCCCGGCAGGAAGAGCAGGTCTCACTCCGAGTCTCAGATCTAATCCGGCAGCTGGAAATAAAGAAGGAGGAGCTGTCCAGGAAGATGGGCGACATCGAGGAGCTGTGTGACATGACCGACCCAGTAACTGTCTTACAAGGACGGGAATCAGACAGAGACGACTATTGTGACACTAAGGAGGACACAGAGAGATGTGACATAAAGGTCCATGATGCAGGAGATCTGGATGTGGGTCTGATCTTCATGACCTTACACTCAGGCCTAGCTGGGATTGTGCCCAGAATAACGAGACGGCGCCGTGTACCGGAGGCTTCAAACATGTTACTGGATGTAAACACGGCTTCACACATGTTACTGGATGTAAACACGGCTGGTGATTATGTTTCTGTATCAGAGGATTTGAAAACTGTTTCCGTGACAGGAATAAATCAGAGTCGCCCAGAAACACCAGAGAGATTTCAGCATGATCAGGTTTTAAGCTCCAGGAGTTTCTCCTCAGGGCGACATTACTGGAAGTGGAGG